>SJYX01014280.1:198213-227154 GCA_006410675.1 Oreotragus oreotragus
GAATTTTTTTATATAATTAGAAGAATTACTTTATATCTTGCATTTTCCTCACTCAACACAATCATGTGAGATTTCTTCCATGTCATTAAAAATCTTTGAAAATATGCTTAGTGACTAAGATTCTATAACATGGATGTACAGTAATTTAGTCTTGTGTCACTGAACATTTTGGTTTCCACTATTTGACATTATAAATGACACTGTAATTAATAAACCTTATTGCTCATAAACTTTTGTTCCTGTCTTGGATTATTTCCTTAAGATAGAGTTCTGAAATTGAAATTGCCAAGTTAAAGGATATGAACCTCTTCTCCCCTTTTTATTACAAAAGTCATAATATGCTGAGAACAAATGACACAAGGTAAAGCGAAATGTATAAATCCAAGGAGTCTCATCTTCAGTCTCTTTTTCTCAGCCCCCAGGCTGCCACTAGCTGACCTTCAATATGCAGGCACAAATGGCTGTGCTACTTTTTCCCACGTGACTCTGATCATATTTACTCTCCTTATCCAACTGTCCAACATCACTTACTAAATAACCTTTCTTTTCCTCACTTTTCAAATTCTAAATTTCCTTCTGTATAAGGAATAGGGGTCCATTTTGGATGACTCCAATCTATTCAATTGATCTTTTGACCTAACCTAAACTTTAATATCAACTCTTTTTTTTTTTGAAGTTTTTATTTTAAAATCTGGTAGAGCTAGCCTCATTTATTACTCTGAAAATGTTAAAACTCATGATACACACTGCCAAATTACTTTCCAGAATTTTGAGTTTACACTGGATCCTTGCTAGTACTATTATCTTTTAGAAATTCTTTGTCAAAGTGATTGAAAATGCTTATTTCTCTAACATTAATGAGTTGATTTTTGTGAAATATCTGTTTACAACCTTTTTTTCAAGCTTTAACTGATATTTTTAAACTGATATTATGAAATTTTATATATACATAATCAAATTGCCAAGATCCACTTGATCATCGAAAAAGCAAGAGAGGTCCAGAAAAACATCTATTTTGGCTTTATTGACTTTGCAAAAGCCTTTGACTGTGTGGATCAGAACAGACTGTGGAGAATTCTTAAAGAGATGGGAATACCAGACCACTTGACCTGCCTCCTGAGAAATCTGTATGCAGGTCAAGAAGCAATAGTTAGAACTGGACATGGAACAACAGACTGGTTCCAGATAGGAAAAGGAGTATATTACCACCCTGCTTATTTAACTTATATGCAGAGTACATCATGAGAAATGCTGGGCTGGAGGAAACACAAGCTAAAATCAAGATTGCTGGGAGAAATATCAATGACCTCAGATATGCAGATGACACCACCCTTATGGCAGAAAGTGAAGAGGAACTAAAAAGCCTCTTGATGAAAGTGAAAGAGGAGAGTGAAAAAGTTGGCTTAAAGCTCAACATTCAGAAAACTAAGATCATGGCANGAGAAATATCAGTGACCTCAGATATGCAGATGACACCACCCTTATGGCAGAAAGTGAAGAGGAACTAAAAAGCCTCTTGATGAAAGTGAAAGAGGAGAGTGAAAAAGTTGGCTTAAAGCTCAACATTCAGAAAACTAAGATCATGGCATCTGGTCCCATCACTTCATGGCAAATAGGTGGGGAAACAGTGGCTGACTTTATTTTTGGGGGCTCCAAAATCACTGCAGATGGTGATTGTAGCCATGAAATTAAAAGACGCTTACTCTTTGGAAGGTAAGTTATCACCATCCTAGACAGCATATTAAAAACAGAGACATTACTTTGTCAACAAAGGTCCATCTAGTCAAGGCTATGGTTTTTCCAGTAGTCATGTATGGATGTGAGAGTTGGACTATAAAGAAAGCTGAGCACCAAAGAATTGAGGCTTTTGAACTGTGGTGTTGGAGAACACTCTTGAGAGTCCCTTGGACTGCAAGGAGATCCAATCAGTCCAACCTAAAGATCAGTCCTGGGTGTTCATTGGAAGGACTGATGTTGAAGCTGAAACTCCAATACTTTGGCCACCTGATGGGAAGAGCTGACTCATTTGAAAAGAGACTGATACTGGGTAAGATTGAGGGCAGGAGGAGAAGGGATGATAGAGGATGAGATGCTTGGATGGCACCACTGACTGATGGACATAAGTTTAAGTAAGCTGTGGGATTTGGTGATGGACAGGGAGGCCTGGTGTGCTGTGGTTCATGGGGTCGCAAAGAGTTGGACACGACTGAGCAACTGAATTGAACTGAATGTCTAACAATGTATAGATACCTTTAATTTTAAAAACACAAAGTTATTTGGCATATTTATTACTAATGCATTTCCCAATTTGTCATATGTTCTTCAATTATATGCTTTGTTTTATAATAAATTTTCTTCAATAAGTTAAATCTTTGTACTTGCTTTTACTATTCAAAAAATCCTTTCAATTAGCTCCAATGGTGAAAATTACCATTATGTGTTTGAGAGAGAAAGTGATTTGGAAACATAAAAGTTAAATTCCTTTAGTTGTTTAAAAATATACAATATGCCTAATTAGTAATAATGAGAGATGCCACTTATCGGATGCATTGAATGAGCTAGATTTTGGGATTTACTCACTTAAAAAAATAACTTAGCCAAAATCAAACAGCTCATTTCTCTGTACCAATTACTGCTTCTAAGTTGCTCTACAAATTAACAGTAATATTAGGAATTCATGTAACTTTCCTCACTTAAAACGAAAAACTTCTTATTTGATCAAAACAGTCATAGAACTGTTTATTATATGTGCACTGATTAAAAGGAAGCCATGAATCATCACATTCTTTTAAGGTTTACATAATCTTCTAGGAAAGCATACCTCACTTTTAATGCAGTTTCATCTTGGTTGCAAATTTGTATTTTATACTTAACAATGATTAAACAACTCTTTAGTGCTTGTATTAAGAACTGTTTACCTATAATAAACCACTTGAACTTGCTAGACATGAAATTCCCCATTCTACCATCCCCACTTGGAAAAGTCCTTCCAAGAATGGGCAACCATACTCTTCTGAAAATAGGAAACAAGACTGAAGGTACCTGGGGTCGAACTGAGCATACCAGTAGGCATGTATCAGCTTGGCTTGAACTGAAATAAAATAGTTTCAGTAACAAAGGTGTTGTTGTCCCCTGTCTTCAGGTCCTCTTCCTCTTGGATTAATCCCCACTTGGAAAAGTCCTTCCAAGAATGGGCAACCATACTCTTCTGAAAATAGGAGACAAGACTGAAGGTACCTGGGGTCGAACTGAGCATACAAGCAGGCATGTATCAGCTTGGCTTGAACTGAGATAAAATAGCTTCAGTAACAAAGGTGTTGTTGTCCCCTGTCTCCAGGTCCTCTTCCTCTTGGATCTGTAGAAGAGACCCCTTCAAAATAAAAAGTAAAGAAAAGCACGGTTCCCCCTGCAAAATTCTGTTTCTTTTTCTCATGTCTAGTTAACAAGAAAGAAAATTTAAGCTATTTTTTATTCTGGTAAAATATACATAATATAAAATTTACCACTTTAAGAACTTGAAAGTGTATAATTCAGTGGTGTATGACCACCTCCAGAACAGAAGTTATCCAAAATGTAAACTTTGTACTCATTAAACAAGAACTGCTCCTGACCCCCTTTCTTCCGACTCCCGTCATCTACCCTTCTGCTCTGTTTCTATGAATTCATGTACCTGCCTCATCTAAGTGGACTCAGACGACATCTGTCCTTCTGTCTCTGGCTTCCTTCGCTTAGCATAACGTCTTCAAGGTTCATCCATGTTGTGGCCCCTGTTAGGATTTCATTCCTCTTTAAGCTATATGTCACAGTTTAGTTGTCCATTCATCCACTTGGCTTCTTTCCACATTTTGACTGTTGTGAATAATGCCGCTGTGAATATTTGTGTGCTCAACCAAGTAAGGTCTTAAACTGCAGTGGAACGCTGTGTCCTCTTCCCATTTCGCCTCCTCTGTGCCTCTGTTCCAGTCCAGATCTGAATCCCTCCATCTGGTTGACTGTTGCTACATCAGCCTCACAGGGTGTCAGGAGAATTTTTTAAAAACCCCACTTTACCCTTTACCCTTTCTTCCTTGGCTGAACTTTGTCCAGTCAGGTTTATTTATAAACCATGAAAAGCTCATTAACAGGATCAAGCATTTCTGCAAGCTCTCTTCTCGCTTTTGTTACTGCAGGAAGGCACTTGGCAGGGATAAGATCGTGAAACATGGCTGAGGATAAAAGCAAGAGAGATTCCACTGGATTAAATGCAAAGAAAGGCCAGACCAATAACGGGTTTGTACAAAATGAAGACATCCTGGAAACTGACCTGGACCCAAGCAGCCCAGCGGCCGGGCCACAGCACAACACCGTGGACGTCCTCGGCCCCGGGGAGCCCGACGTGAAGGATGTCCGGCCCTACGCTGGGATGCCCAAAGAGGTGCTCTTCCAGTTCTCGGGCCAGGCCCGCTACCGGGTACCGCGGGAGGTGCTCTTCTGGCTCACCGTGGCTTCTGTGCTCGCGCTCACTGCGGCCACCATAGCCATCATTGCCATCTCTCCCAAGTGCCTGGACTGGTGGCAGGCGGGACCCATGTACCAGATCTACCCAAGGTCTTTCAGAGACAGCAACAAGGATGGGGACGGAGATCTGAAAGGTGCGCGCCTTGAGACTTGGGGCAGGGCGGGATGAGGTTGGTTTAGGGCTCTTCGTCCCGGAAGCTCATTATGCCTGGGCTGTGCAGTAATAAGCACATTCCATCCAGTATGACTGATGATGCCTTTCTCCTTGTTTATGGTATTTTAAAAAGCCACTCAGCAGAACCCAGCAATTCTTAGCATATGATGAAAGGATACTTGCTAGAGCCCTTTGAGCCCCCAAAGGGCTGTTAAGTTTATTGCCTAGAAGGAACTTTTGCATAGTCATCTGATCTAACTTCCTACATGAGTAAGTTTCCTCCTGAAATGTGTCCTGCTTCTGTACACTTTAGAGTTGGTCATCTCAGAGTGACTGTTTAGAATCTTTAGAATCCCTTTTCCAGGGTGCACAGTGGCTAGTTTGATAATCTGGCAGAGAGATTCTGATTAGTGGGCAAAGCATAATTCATTATCTTAGAAGAAGATTAAGTGATATCTTTAAAATGTATAGACTGAGTCTTTAAAGCTTAAATCTTGAGAAATGAAGAAAAGGTATAGTGTGGGTTGGTCGTTAGTTGAATTAAGGATTATTTTAAAAATATCCATCTTAAGAAAGTAAAAGATGTTTTTAAAGTTATGCTAATAATTTCCTAATGTGTTATGTGTGGGATGTCCTTATCATTTATTGCTCAAATGAGGACACAAACCAATCGCTGGAGACTGTCCCAGGCAAATTGGTTGATATGGTTACCCATATTAAGGGAAGCAATAAGGAACAAATAAACTAATAAGATAATTTTTGATAATGCTATTTGGCTTGAAGGAGACAAAATAATGATTTAAGAGTATGGGGTAGGGAAGGGAATGGCAACCCACTCCAGTGTTGTTGTCTGGAAAATCGCACGGACAGAGGAGCCTGATAGGCTACAGTCTGGGGGGTCTCAGAGAGTTGGACACGACCGAGCAGCTGCGCACGCACGAGTGCACTGGGTGTAGCTCTAGACGCTGGTGTATAATAGCTTGCGGAACTGTTGGTTTTGGCTGGTTGCCTGGCTCCCTTCCTTGTGCTCAGCATTCCTCTCTTCATTGCGTAGAGTCTGTAAGGCCCTCCATTCTGCAGCCCCTTCTTCTGGCTTACCAGAGAAGGCCCCAGTCCAGCATTCTCAAAGGTGGCTTTCCTTGCACACCTCCTGTAACAGGTCACCCACTACTTCCTCAACTAGTGGACAGCTTAGACTCAGAAACTGCAGCCTTTGAGACTGGAGTTGTTCTAGAAGACAGTATATAAGGATAGATTTATCTCAGGACTGTGTGGTCAAGGCCTGCACCTTACACAAAAATGTCTGAATACGTCAGGGAGTCCTCACAAAGCTATTAGGTTGGTACGAAAATCACTGAGGTTTTGCACTGTTGCATTTTGCTTTTTGATATTGGAATACATTCTTAAATAAATGTGATTATGTTATGCATCAAAAAGAAAAGAGTATAGGAAGTAGTAATGAGCTTAGTCAAACTTTAAAATGCTTCAAACACACTCCTAAAACCTTCAGCTTTCTTTAGTAAACTAATAAAAGACTTCTTCTTCACACTCATATAATTTTTCTCTTAAAAATCATCCTGCATCTTATCTTTTTTTTTTTTTTTTTTCATCTTAACTAATCTTATCTGACCTTCAAGATGCAGTTCAAACCCACTTCCTTCATTAATCTGTTTAACCTCCTGATCAGAGGGGGCGCTACCCTCCCCGAACTCTTTCAGTGTTTTGGTTGGAGATGCACCTCTGGTGCTTCGGTGTAACATATCTGGGTGACTTTCCCTCCAACCCCTCAGCCCCTAGCATGATCCTATCACCTGCTGCTTCTTACAAAGTAAATGCTTTGCAAAGTGATGTTTGATGGAATAAAGCCCCAAACCCTATACCCCTAAACTATACTACCCACTTCCTGTCCCTCCCTCTGTAATCTCCTTCTAAATTCCCCGTGCAAAGGGCAACTTCTAATCACCTCTCACATTTGTCATTTTCCATAACTTTTCCTTGAAGGACTGGCTGCTTCCTGTAATTAATAGGTACTTTTTCTAGAGGTTGAGAGGATTTTGTTCTAATTTGAAGAGAATGTTCCAGGTTTCAGTTTAATCTATTGCTTTCTGTCCCCTGGAATGTGGACGTGGGGGATCCTTTGTTACTCTCTGTCCATTTGGCCTCTTCGTTTTTATCATCCTGTTCCTTTGTGCTTATTCTTGATATAAATCAAAATTTTGACTTTAATCTGACTTAAATCAAAATTCTTGTGTCGCCTGTTGATACTCCAGGAGGTCTCACAGCCATCCACGGAAGGGAACTGAAGGTACACAGGTACGCAGCCTGACTCCTGCTCTGGCCTCAGCGACTTCTGACAGAGGTCCCGCAGGAAGTTACTGCAGACCGAATACTAACCTCGGACTCTGCGTTTAGGACTCTGAACTAGAAGCACTCGCCCCCACTAACTGTCTGCTAATTATCCTACGGGGTCCCAAGTACAGGAGTTTCATTCCTATGTCTCTTCTCATCTAAGTCTAAAGTTCCCTTCTGTATAAATGCTTTACTTCAGCTGTGTCCAAAGGAAATAGAATGTGGACCACATAGGTAATTGACAATTTTCTAGCAGCCATATTAAAAAAGTAAAAGAGAAACAGGTGAACTTAATTTGAATAATACACTTTGTTTAATCCAGCATATCGACTATCTTTCCAACATGTGGTGGTGGTTGTTCGATTGCTCAGTCGAATCCAACTCTTCGTGACCCGTGGACTGCAGCATACCAGGCTTCCCCGTCCCTCATCGTCTCTGCAGTTTGCCCAAGTTCATGTCCATTGAGTCGGTGATGCCATCTAACCATCTTATTCTCTGCTGCCCTCTTCTCCTTCTGCCTTCGATCTTTCCCAGCATCAGGGTCTTTTCCAACGGCCAGCATCAGGGTCTTTGTAACATATAATCAATATAAAAATATAAATGAGCTATTTTATATTCTTTCTTTTCATGCTGGGTCTTCAATGTCCAGTGTGTGCTTTACATTTACACCGCATCTCAGTTTAGACTAGTCACATTGCAGGTGCTTGAGAGCCACATGGGAAGTGGCTACACAGTGGACAGTGCAGCTTAGGTCACGTGACCGTCAAGAATACATGCGTTATTCTTCTTTGTCTCTTGGTACTGAGCCCAGCCCCTGGCCTGGGTTAGGTGCTTGAGAACCATGTGTAGAATAAGTTAACAATGTGTAGTTTGGGTTTTAAGTATAAAATATGAACAAACAACAGACAGATTTTTAAGATATTATGCATTGACGTTAAAGTTCAAAGGTTATTGCCAGAAGGCTAATTTGCTATTGGTTGTGGAACTAGACCTTGCTATTAGAATTTTACACAAATTCAAAAACCCCCCAAATATTTCTGTCTTAAGCCTATTCATTTTATTTTTAATGGTTCAACTGAAGAAACAGACTATTTTTCATGGCTTTGACTTTTGCCTTCCAGGTATTCAAGATAAATTGGATTATATCACAACTTTAAATATAAAAACTGTTTGGATTACTTCATTTTATAAATCATCCCTTAAAGATTTCCGACATGGTGTTGAAGATTTCCGAGAAATTGATCCCATTTTTGGAACAATGAAAGATTTTGAGAATCTGGTTGCAGCCATACATGATAAAGGTAAATTGAATGGAAGGTGGGTAGGATGGTTTAAGGAAAGCATTTCTCCAAATGCTTAGCTTAGAGCATTTTCTTCCTCACTATTGTATTAGTCTAACATAATATTGTATAACATAATATTATCTTACCATTTGAAATGTTTTCACTCACTAGGTTTAAAATTAATCATCGATTTCATACCAAACCACACCAGTGATAAACATGCTTGGTTTCAATGGAGTCGGAACCGGACAGGAAAATATACTGATTATTATATCTGGCATGACTGTAACTATGAAAATGGCACAACCATACCACCCAACAACTGGGTAAGTCCCAACATGCTTGATTTACAGAAGTAAAATCGGCAGATCTTCAGTTATTAAACTGGTTATTTATAAAGCTATTTTAAAGGAAAATGAATGACAGCTGTAGTCTATGAGAAGGGAAACAAATTTCCCAAAGAAATAGAAATGAAGTCCCAAGCTTCTAATCATCTGTGGGTTTGGATTTTTCATTTCATTGTAGAGCGGATGTGTTTTAGCATATGAAAGCCTATGCTCTCTGTTAACCTCTCTTTCCTTTATTTCCCCCTCTGTCCAGCTGAGACCCCATGTCTTATTGGTTTAGTAACTGTCTTGCTACCCTCCACATCCTTTTGCCTTTCTGACTTTTTGACTCCATTGTCCAGTAAAACACGAGCCATAAAAGAACTTAACCATCCATTTTTTCTTTACCTGAACTTTGGGATCCAAGCCTCTGGACATATTCATAGTCCCTATCTGAACTGATCCATCCACTCTTTTGGGGGAATTTTACTAAATCCAGCTGATCAACATGCCCTCTCTCCTCTTCAGACATCTTACCCACCTTCACCGCATCTCATCACTCTGAGCAGCAAACCCAACTTTAAAGGGAGAACAGAAGCTGACACGCCTGCCTCTGTTTCCACCCTCTTCCTGTTCACCTCTTCTGCACAGAGACCTTGTCTCTCCTGCTTGAGAGAAAGCCCAGTGAAATCTGTTTTAGATAAACAATGAACAGTTTCTAGTGTAAAATATTTGGAATACACTTACACTAAAAAAGTATTCATTACTTATCTGAAATTCAGATTGAATTGAATGTCTTGCGGTTTATCTGGCAGCTCTCCTCTTGTCCCAGGTCAGTCCCTCTGTATACTCTAGTTCATCTTCTCTCCTGCTTTCTACAGACCCTTTTTCTCTAGATCATCTCTCCCCACTCCAGGGCCTCCCTTTTGACCTCCCTAAGCACTGAAAGAGGCTGACTCCTGGGCATCAGCTTTTAAATGACCCAAGGGCACTCAAACGATGAGTGTCTAAAGTTGACTGTGTGATCTTTTCTCTCAACTTCCCGTATCTGAGGTTATGTGAATGGCACTAATATACACAGCCTGGTGAACATCCCTTTAGCAAGTCCTGGCAATTTTACCTCTTCCCAGGTGGCTCAGTGTTAAAGAATCCACCTGCCAATGCAGGAGATGTAGGTTCAGTCCGAGCAGAATAGATCCCCTGGAGGAGGAAATGGCAACCTGCTTCAGTATTCTTACCTGGGAAATCCTGCAGACAAAGGATTTATTTATTTTTTTGTATTTTGTATACTGATCTTTCTGTATACTGATATATGCTGTAAAAGTCTTATCCTGATTTGTATTCAGGTGGGCCATGAGGTGAGCTGGCGAGAGAATGTTTCCTCAAAAGGCATCAGCTACTACTTAGCTTGGGCCAGTTGTTGCCATGGAAATGTGGACCCAGTGTGACTAGGTCTTTCAACTAAAAATAAAATATTTATGCAAATCCCTCAGTTTGTAAATGTTGTCTAGATGTTCTCTTTAGTGTGAAATGAACAAATGGCCCAAGACAGAGCCCGAGGAAACTGACACAGGTTCCTCCTCCTGGAAATGCCACGGCTGTGGGAGCTTCTAGAAGGAGGAAAGCAGCACCCGTCAAGTGCTGTTGGGTGCAGCATTTGCAGTTACTGTGTGCGTGGCCAGGCACTTAGCCATTCCCTGCTCTTTGCTACCCCACGGACTGTAGCTGCCCAGGCCCCTCTTTCCATGGGATTTCCCAGGCGAGAATGCTGGAGTCGGTTGCCATTTCCTGCTCCAGGATATCTTCCTGACCCGGGGATCGAACCTGGGCTTCCTGCCTTGCAGGCAGATTCTTTACCATCTGAGCTATAGGGAAGTTGCTAGATTTCTTTTATTCCTGAGGGCTAGCAGCATTTTAAATGGAATGATTCTAATATTTTTCTGAAAATGCCATTTAAATTATTGCTCTGTTTGGATTCAAGCTCCAAAATCAGTGGAATGTGTCTTTCTCCCAAATTGACCATCATTTGCTTTTCTTCACAAGCAGGAGTCCAGAGCCTGGACAGAAGTTTCAGGAAAATAGATTAGAAACGTCTGCTCCTTACACTGAGAGCATTGATTTGGTGGTGTAGTTGCTGTGAACAGTTTCTACTGTACAAGCACATCACAACCACTTTTGTGGGGCACTAGGCCGGCAAGTGGGATTTTAGGGAATTGGTTTATCTAGTGCCCTCACTAGAAGGAAAATTCTGGGGACGTGTACACTTAGTCTGCACGGGGCTGACGATGACAACGATCATTTCTTTGTGGGCAATACCATCATAGAAACCATGCTAAGGAACTGATCTGCTGTTTTCTGTTTGCTAGTTAAGTGTATACGGAAACTCCAGTTGGCACTTTGATGAGGTACGAAAACAATGCTATTTTCATCAGTTTATGAAAGAGCAACCTGATTTAAATTTCCGTAATCCTGATGTTCAAGAAGAAATAAAAGTGAGTACAGACATCCACGTAAACTTCTCCATGTCATGGGTGCTTAAGTGGTTATTTGCTACACTTTGTGTTGAATAGTAATTGCGTGAGCAAAATCAGGCAGTGCGATTCAGTTCTGGGATTAAGGTGTCTGATGCAAATACAGACTCTCAGATATGTCAGTGGCTCTTTCCTTCCTCTAACCCCAAATAATTGAAATGGGTGAAAGGCAGAAATACCTGTTACTTTAGCTCTGAGATGCCTCTCTGCCTGTGCTAAGCTGGCACAGCTCCTGAGTCTGGACCTGGCCTCATCATTGGCTCAGGGAGCTTCTGCGCGAATTATTTAGCTTTTCTGTGTCTTGGATCCCTTGTCTATGAGACACGATTGATGGTGCAGTGTTTGTCTCACAGGGACTTTTTGGAACATGAGTTGATATAACCCATGTACAACATCTGTATTCACTCAGTAAATATCAACTTATTATCTGCTCCATGTCAGGTCTGGTTCTAAGCAGTGGGAATGCAACAGTGAATCAAAGAAACCCCAACCTCAAGGAATTCCCAATATCCTTAGGGGAAGGCAGACAACAGCTAAATATTTAACATGTCAGGTGGTGATGAAGGCTTAGAGAGCTTCGCAGTGCCGGTGAAAAGTGGCCTCAGAGACACCCGATGCTGAGGTCCCATTTGCACAAAAACCTGATGTTTGCAAGGGGGCCATGTGAAGAGCTAGGGAAAGAGAACTTCAGGCAGAGAGAAGAGCAAATGCAAAATTCTCTGGGGGAGACTGAGCTCCATGTGTTTCAGAAATGACCTGGGGGCTGCTGCGCCGAACTGCCAGGCACAGCAAGTGAAATTTCAAGATGTTCGATTAAATTTTAATTTCAGTTGAACAATGAATAGTGCAGTATTTGATATTTTATTCTACTAAAAAATTATTTATGGTCTTAAATTAAAGCTTAACTGGTTGTCCTGTATTCCATGTGGCAACACTACCAATGCACTTCTGTGAAGTGAGGGACAGGGTTGGGGAGTTTGGGTGTAAAAATGAGGGTGAGGGCTGATGCTGTGGGGCCGTGAATGCTGTCGTAGGGACACTTGCTGAGCTAGAGGTGATGCTCTGTGGTCTGATGATGCTCAGATTTCCTGCAGCACCCAGGTGGGAGTTGCTGGCACTCACACCTGTATAGTGGTGCTTCTAACAACCCCTGACACATAATTCACAGTAAACATTAGCCCTGTTGCTGTTTGCATTATTGCTGCTGCTGTGGCTCTCAGGGTAGGGCTCTGAGAATTTAGGATACCAGGGTAGGGCTCTGAGGTCGGTAAGGAGGAAACCCAAATAGAGCAGAGCAGGGAGCTGTGGTTCTCTTTCTACAAGTCATCATGTCACCCAGATGGAGAGGATGCCTTGTTGGAGTCTCTTAAGAACACCTGTGCCCCTTAGTCTGTCCTTGTTTTTAAATAACAGCTTTATTGAGATATAATTGACATACTACAAAATTCACCCCTTTCAAGTATGTAAGTCAGTGGTTTTAGTATGTTTACAGGATTATGCAAGCATTGCTACTAATTTCAGACACTTTCATCAGCCCCCAAAAGAAACCCCATACCCGTTAGAACTCACTCCCTCTAGATACCGTATTTTCTCTCTTTGAGCCCTGGAAACCACTACTCTACTTTATGCCTCTATAAATAAGCCTATTCTGGACATTTCACATAAATGGAATCATATAGTATCTTTATAGATGTCTGTCACCTGTATCTATATTATAATCTAATTTCTTGAGAAACTGTTTTTCGGTGTAGCTGGACCATTTTACATTTTTATTAGCAATGTATGAAGTTTCCATTTTCTCTGTATCCTCATTGACACTTACTATTGTCTTAGCTTTGATAACAGTCATCCTAGTGAAGTGGTATATCACTGCGGTTATGATTTGCATTTCCCTGACAGCTAATGACAGTGAGCATCTTTTCATGTGCTTATAGTTTATTTGTATATTTTCATTGGGGAAATGTCTATTCAAATCCTTTCTCTATTTTAAAACTGTGTTATTTGTCTTTTTGTTGAGTTATAAGTTGTTTTTTTTTTAACACATTCTGGATATATGACTTGCAATTAGTTTTCTTGCTTTCTATAGGTTGTCTTTTTACTTCCTTGATGGTGCTCTTTGAAGACAAGAGTTTTTAATTGCTGTGATCTTCAACTTACCTATTTTTTTTTTCTTGCTTATGCTTATACTGTAACATTTAAGAACCAGTGCCTAACTCCAGGTTGTGAAGATTTAACTCATTTTTCCTTTAAGAGTTTTGTAGTTTTAGCTCTTACACTTAGGTCTCTGATCCATTTTTTGTTGATTTTTGTATGTGGTAAGAGGGAGTCTAACTTCACTCTTTTGCATGTGGCTATCCAGTTATCCCAACAATATGTGTTTACCAAAGATTATTCTTTCACCATTGAACTATCTTGGAATCCTTTTGAATATCAATTGATCATAAACATCGGGGTTTATTTCTAGACCGTCACTTCTGTTCCACTGATCTGTATGTCTGTTCTTACGCCAGTACTGTCTGGATTACTATAGTTTTATATAGTAAGTTTTGAAATTGGGATGTAGGTGAGCCCTACAACCTTGTTCTTTTTTTACAAGACTGTTCGGCCGTTCTGGGTTCTTTGCACTTCCCTGCGAATTTTATTACTTGCTTGTCAATTTCTGCAGAGAAGCCTGCTGGGATTGTATGGAGCCTGTGGGTCAGTCTGGGGGAGTATTGCCATCTGACCAATATTAGCTCTTCAGATCTGTGGACACAGGCTGTCTTTCTACGTACTCAAGATCTCCTTTAGCTGCTTTCAACAGTGTCTTCTAGTTTTCAGTGCACATATCCTGCACTCCTTCTGTTAAATATATTCCTAGAGATTCCTTAGTTCTAAGGCTATTTTTTACTATATGTTTTCCAGAATTTGGATGAATTGCTTTGAGATCTTGAGAAGTAAGCACCTTGTCATGGCAGCCTTGTCTCGCTTGGGGGAGGGGAGGCAGACACAGTCAGCCCACTAACGCGGGGTTAGTCTTAAACTTCCCTGATGGAGTGTGAACTCTCCTCTTCTCCATCACTGAAGATCACTTGTACACTCACACCCCCCACTCTTATTAGGCACTTACTTTCTGCCAAGTGCTTTACCAGCATCATCTCATTTAATGCTCAAAACAAACCTAACTTAGGAGATTTTATGACCACGACTGTTATACAGAGAAGGAAACTGAGGCTTAAAGAGGTGACACCACCCACCCTGGGACTAAGGGGACAGGATTCAAACCCAAGCACCGAGATTGTGGCATCCATGTACTTAAATTAACCACAGCCCCATGCCTAATCTGAGGCAAACTGCTTCTCTCTCTGTTTCACTTTTTCTACACAGTTTTTGTAAGGAAGTTTTTAATTGGAAATTCATAAATGGGAGCATAAACCAGTTGGTTTATCAGGCAGTGGATTTCTCCAGGCTCTTTGCGGCAATATTGATGGATTGCCTGGAGATGTTTAGACAAATGTGATAAATTTTGCCAAAATGTGCCAGCAATACATTAATTCTTTTTGACTAACCCAGGAATTCTCTTGAAGGCATCCAAGTAGTGGAGGACATAAATAGGAGCATTAGTTACTAGCCTTGCAGGATGAAATCCCTCTTGAGATGAATCATTACTGCCTCTTGGAGAGGTTAGACATTTTTTTTGCAAGGCTGGTTTAGAAGGTTTCCTATTAGAAGTAAATAAGAAAGGCTGAATGCTGTAAGGGAAGGCTTTTCGCTCCTGGAAAGGGACCTTTCACATGAAGGGACTTCTGACATCCTCCTCCCCCCAGCAGCACTTATCTTTGAAGCAGAGTTATGCAGGTTAATAATTTGCAACCCTGAGAATTTGTGGTGAGGAGGCATTTGGAATGAGTTGTGCTTGCATACCAGCTTGTACTTAGGATCTGAGCCTTCTTCGGGGCTCCCATCAGATTTCAGCTTATCTGCATGGTGGGAGGCTGGCAGGCAGGGGACACCTAGCACGGAGCATCCTCTTTGTCCTCTCCCTTGCACTGGCCATTATATATACTCACTACCTGCTTTATAAGCCAGCTCAGTGCTTGATGCTCATCACAGCAGCATCATTATACCATGTGTATGCCATGCACTTCATTATAAACCATTCCCTCATTAAACAGCATGTGTTGTGTATTGGCTATATGCCAGAGTAGGCTGATTCTGAAGATGGACCCATGTTGTGGCCATCATGGGCTATGATAATATATTCTGGAGGGGGCTGGCAAACAAATGGGAAATAGAGGGTATACCTAGATATAGATATATAGATATAAGCAATGATTCCTAGAGAGTGAGAAAGAATGACCCATGTTGTAGCCATCGTGGGTTATAATAATATATTCTGGAGGTTGGTGGTAAACAGATGGGAAATTATGGTAAAGTGTGCTGAGTGTTCATGGCAGTAGGAAGTAGGGGAATGCAGGGTGGGGACCTGAGAGAGACTGGGGTCAGGTTTACAGAGGAAGCAATGATAGCTAGAGGGTGAAACAGACTGAGCCAAGCAAAGAGACACAAGTGGGAGTGTCCCCAGCAGAGAGAAAATACAGTCACAGCACAGCAGAGGTGCTGGGAGTTGTCCACTGTGGGTACATGCTGTCTCGAGACAGGGTGTGTGATCAGACGAGGTGAGAGGTGGATAGGAACCACATCATGAGCTGCATTGGAGGCCATGGTAGGATTCAGGTTTAAAAGGTCTTGGGCAGGGGAATAATTTTAACTTGCACTTGGAAAAATCAATCTGGTTTGTGATGAAGGCATTTGAATAAGGCAGGTTTGAAAGCAGAAAAACTGGGTGATGCAGTAACTAGGAAAGAATGCTGGGAGGTTGGACCAGTGAGGGTGGCAGGGGGGGTAGGAGTTGCAGAGGCATCATCAGTCCTTAGGGAGGAGTCTGGTGTGACTTCCAGGTTTCAGATTTGAATTCTGGCTGGGTGGCAGGTCCGTTTCCTGGGATGGGAGATATGGGAAGAGTGTGTGTGTGTGCGCGGGGGGCGGGGGGGGGGGGGTCTCAGTTGTGGAGAGTTTGAGTTCTCTGTGAGACATCCAGGTGTTCAGTGGGTAGCTGGCTAGAATGCCATTGAGCTCAGAGGAAGGTCTGGTCCAGAGATAAAGCTCTGGGACTTGTTGCCATGTGGACGGTGCCCACAGAGGTCGGGCAGGTAATATCGGTGAGCGAACTGGGCTGGCTGAGGTGAACCAAAGGGTCATTTGTCATTTATCTTGAGGGGGTTGTTGACATGTGGGAATGATGGCCAGGTGTAGCAGGTCCTCCAACTAAAAAAATTAAAGGAAAGGAAGGCTACATAACAAATGGAGTACCATCTGAGCCACCAGGAAGGCCTATAAGGGCACCACACGGTTCCAATTACCATGTACCACTTACTTGTCATATGACCTTGATCAAGACGCATCATCTCTCTGTGTCTCAATTCCCCTGATGGTAAAATAGGAACAATAATGGTACATGCCTTGTGGGGTTGTTTGGGGATTAAGTGGTTTAACTTTTGTAAAGCACTTAGGATAGTGTGGTGCTTATTATATATGTAAGGGGTCCCCAGCCTCCAGGATCTAATGCCTGATGATCTGAGGTAGAGCTGGTGTAATAATAATAATAGAAATAAAATGCATAATAAGTATAATGAGCTTGAATCTTCCCCAAACCATCCTCCCACCCCCAACTCCTGTCCATAGAAAAATTTCTTCTGTGAAACTGGTCCCTGGTGTCAAAAATGGCTGGTATAAGTGCTTGTTAAGTAATCAATAAGTGATAGATAAATGAGTCAATACTGTTGTGAAATGAAATGAATGGAGGGTGTAAGATGGAGCCCCAAGGAGTATGCATATTTAAAGGACTGTTGAGCAGGCAGATAAGTCATAAACCAGGAGTGGTGTCCTGGATCGAAGTCCTGTGAGTATTTCTAGATGACAGGGTTAGTCTCTGCTGTCAAACATGGCAGACAGGTCAGGTATAAGCTTCCTGGGTAGCTCAGCTGGTAAAGAATTAACCTGCAATCCAGGAGACCCGGGTTCGATTCCTGGGTTGGAAAGTTCCCTTGGAGCAGGGATAGGCTACCCACTCCAGTATTCTTGGGGTTTCCTGGTGGCTCAGACAGTAAAGAATCCACTTGCAATGTGGGAGAACTGGGTTTGATCCCTGGGTTGGGAAGATCCCCTGGAGGAGGGCACAGCAATCTATTCCAGTATTCTTGCCTGGAGAATCCCATGGACAGAGGAGCCTGGCAAGCTACAGTCCATGGGATCGCAAAGAATAAGACATGAATGAGCGACTAAGCACAGCACAAAGACCAAAGCATCAGCTGACTCTGGCAGCAGGACCTCATTTAGTCCTCCCAGAATTCCTGTAAGGCAGGTATTATTTCACTGATGAGGAAACCAAGGTTTTAGAGGTCATGCATATAACCTAAGTCATGCAGCTGGACAGTGGGGGAGATGGGATAGTCCCTTATGGGTCAGATTCTGGAGCCTGTGATCTATGTCCTGCTTCTGGAAGAGTCAGCAGAGAATTTTACCCAGATTTCTGAAGACCAGTAGGGCTGTTTTGCCTTCCTTGCTTATAAGCAGAGGATATGGTTTTTTCTCTGTCCTTCTGAAATATCCTATGCTTTCTCATTCTTTCTTAAGACAAATGACCTGGGGTACATGTCATTATCAAGAGGATGTCTTATATATCATCATGTGGAACAGCAGAGGCTTTTTTTGTCCCAAACCTTTCATTTTACATAAATGGATCCAGTAATGTCAGTCACCTCAAAAGATTTGCCTCAAGGTTTTGAACTGATTCCTTTTTCACTCAGAGGAGCGAGTTGTTTAAGGAGAAAAGAATGTAGACATGCCTGGTGGAAAACCAGGGCTGTGTGATGTCACGGGAGTTAGTTAGAAATTGGAGACACAGTGTACCTGAGTCCCATGGTCCCTACATGGATCACCCAGACCCAGGGAACTAGGCTCCATGCCCATTTCTGCATCCGGCACACTAGGGGAGCTTAATTGGCATAAAGAGATGGTTAACCATTAAAATCTGGAATTCTCTTTTTTTACCTGGTTGAGAATAAATAGCACAGTGAAAATATTTTTCAAGAGCCATTTAGCAAATTTTAGATTATCTGGGTGAAGACCATATAAAATGCCTCTCAAAATGGATACACGTATATGTATGGCTGAATCTCTTTGCTGTCCACCGGAAATGATCCTAGCATTGTTAATTCGCTATACTCCAGTATAAAATTAAAAGTTTAATAAAAAATTTTAAAAAGACTCAAAAACAAGCATCCGACTTTTTTAGTTTTGTCTCATCAAACAGTGATAACGTCTCTTACCAGACTACAGTGAAAATGCCTGCCAGGGCCATATGCCTATGCTGAGGTCAGTGTTTCTCATCCTCTCGGCTCAGTAGCTAGCAATGCTGCGATCCCCAAAGTGAATGAGGGCCTCGTGAAGAGAATGAATGGCTTTGTTCTAGGAAATCGGTGCTCAGAAGCCTAATGTTTACAACTGCATGGTGTTTAGTGGCTTCTACTTTCTTGTCGGAGTCTGCTTCAGTGAATTAGTTATTTGTGCCCCACCCTGGATTCTCTAACTGTTGCTTCCTGACCTGCATACAGATTTCTCAAGAGGCAGGTCAGGTGGTCTGGTATTCCCATCTCTTTCAGAATTTTCCACAGTTTATTGTGATCCACACAGTCAAAGGCTTTGGCATAGTCAATAAAGCAGAAGTAGATGTTTTTTCTGGAATTCTCTTGCTTTTTCCATGATCCAGCAGATGTTGGCAATTTGATCTCTGGTTCCTCTGCCTGTTCTAAAACCAGCTTGAACATCAGGAAGTTCACAGTTCACGTATTGCTGAAGCCTGGCTTGGAGAATTTTGAGCATTACTTTACTAGTGTGTGAGATGAGTGCAATTGTGCGGTAGTTTGAGCATTCTTTGGCATTGCCTTTCTTTGGGATTGGAATGAAAACTGACCTTTTGCAGTCCTGTGGCCTGTTGAGTTTTCCAAATTTGCTGGCATATTGAGTGTAGCACTTTCACAGCATCATCTTTCAGGATTTGAAACAGCTCCACTGGAATTCCATCACCTCCACTGGCTTTGTTCTTAGTGATGCTTTCTAAGGCCCACTTGACTTCAGTTCCAGGATGTCTGGCTCAAACTAGACGTGGAACAGCAGACTGGTTCCAAATAGGAAAAGGAATACGTCAAGGCTGTATATTGTCACCCTGCCTATTTAACTTATATGCAGAGTACATCATGAGAAACACTGGGCTGGAAGAAGCACACAGTCGTGAAGATCTTTTTTGTACAGTTCTTCTGTGTATTCTTGCCACCTTTTCTTGATACCTTCTGCTTCTGTTAGGTCCATACCATTTCTGTCCTTTATCGAGCCCATCTTTGCATGAAATGTTCCCTTGGTATCTCTAATTTTCTTGAAGAGATCTCTAGTCTTTCCCAATGTGTAGTTTTCCTCTATCTCTTTGCATTGATCGCTGAAGAAGGCTTTCTTATCTCTTCTTGCAATTGTTTGGAACTCTGCATTCAGATGCTTATATCTTTCCTTTTCTCCTTTGCTTTCACCTCTCTTCTTTTCACAGCTATTTGCTGGGTCATAGGGTAGTTTTATTCCTAGTTTGTTAAGGAATCTCCATACTGCTCTTCATAGTGGCTGTACCAATTTACACTCCCAGCACAGCGCAATAGTGTTCCCTTTTCTCCACATCCTCTCTTGCGTTTACTGTTTGTAAGTTGCTTTGTTTTTTTTGTTTTGTTTTTTTTTGATGACAGCCATTCTGACTGGTGTGAGGTGAGAACACTGACTTTTATTCCAGACTACATAATTAGAGAGGAACATAATAATGTAACTGAAGCACACCTTGCTCTAATACATTGAATTATTTTATATTTTGTAGTTACTATTATCTATTGAATTTACTTTGCTTTCACTTATTTAAAGAAATGTTAATTATGTCTTATAAATTTTGAACTTTGTTTCCCTTCTAATGAACATATTTTGTCATATACTGTTACTTTCTTACCCTCTAAAGTCACAATCTGCACATATTTTAAACTTTTTTGAATGCTTTTTGCACCGTTTTTTAAAAGGCAAATACTTATTAAGGTATTACAACTCCTATCCTGACCCCCACCCCCAACATACACTCCTCCACAGAGTTTTAACAGATGGTTAAGTACAGAGAGTACACTTTGGGGTAAGAATTTCACCTTAAAGAATGCCTCTTTTTTTCTATTCTTAAATCCTGTTATTTTGCATAGAATATGCATTTACATTAATTTTTTAGACAATAATGGACTTTATAAAGCATAATCAAAAATGTTTTAATAAAAATGGGGACATCCCTTTAAATGAAGCTTTAAATAGAAGTCCTATATTATAAAACAGAAGAAAGAAGTAATGGACTGGGAATTCTAGAGATCTGCTCCTAGTTGATTTAGAGCTGATGGGGTTGCATGATGCATACATTCAGAGGTGATGAACCCTATCCAGCTCCCTCATTTTTAGACTATTGATCCGAGGCTTGAGATGTTGCTTTCCTTACCCAAGGTCAACCATTGTTCATGGAGGAGCCGAAGCTAAACCTTAAACATGTAGTGTGCCTTCTGCCACCTCACGACCAGCTCTCATTTTTGTTAACTTATTTATTTTTATTTATTTATTTGGTTGCACTGGGTCTTTGTTGCTGCACTCAGGCTTTCTCTGGTTGCGGCAAGTAGGGGCTGCGCTTCCTCGCAGGGCAGGGGCTTCCCTTGTTGTGGAGCACGGCGGTGGCAGCGTGCGGCCCTCGGGGCACGCGGGCTCGGCGGTGGCAGCGCGCGGCCCGTACGGCACGGGGGCTTGCGGTGGCAGCGTGCGGCCCTCGGGGCAGGCGGGCTCGGCGGTGGCAGCGTGCGGCCCTCGGGGCAGGCGGGCTCGGCGGTGGCAGCGTCCGGCCCTCGGGGCACGTGGGCTCGGCGGTGGCAGCGTCCGGCCTGTACGGGCAGGCGGGCTCAGCAGTGGCAGCGTGCAGCCCTTGGGGCACGCGGGCTCGGCAGTGGCAGCGTCCGGCCCTCAGGGCACGCAGGCTCAGCAGTTGTGGCACAGAGGCTTAGTTGCTCCATGGCATGTGAAATCTTCCTGGACCCAGGATTGAATCCATGTCCCCGGCATTGGCAGGTGGATTCCTATCCACTGTGTCACCAGGGAAGCCCCCCACCTTTCATTTTGAATTTGAAATGGGAAGTGATAAAGCAAGCAAGCCCAGGGGTCAATTGATGATAAGGAACAGAAGGTAAAGCATGAACTGTGATGATAGATGAACCCAGGAGAATGAAAGAACTCTGATCAAAGGAAATAGAGGAGAAAAAGTGGTGACTGAGCTTTGGCGAAAGTACCACAGTTAAGAGTATAAGAAAGTTACCATTTTATCCACGTGTACTGGGCCAGCAGTGTGTTCGTTGTGCGGTCGTGTCCGATTCTCTATGACGCCATGGACTGTAGCCCACCAGGCTTCTCTGTGCATGGAATTCTTCAGGCGCAGAGAATACTGGACTGGGTTGCCATTCCCTTCTCCAGGGGAGGTTCCCGACCCAGGGATTGAACCCAGGTCTCCCGCATTGCAGACAGATTTTTTACCATCTGAGCCACCAGGGAAGCCCCTGGGCCAACAGAGGGAATAAAAAAGCCAATGAAGAGGAAATTAAAAATTAGGAGGAAAAAGACCAGGACTTCTTATGTAACAGAAGCAAGTGAGGCAGAGGGTTTAAGAAGGGATGAGTCCGTGACGTCAAATATCACATGGTACAAAGACTGGGAAAAACATAAGCCGTCCGAAGGATAGCTTCAGGGGGTGAATAATGAGAAAGCTGAGATTCCAGGTGGGGAGGCAGTAGCCACAGTGGGTGTACACCATGTATTCGAGAAACTTTGTGGTGGAAAGAAATTAGCATGAAAGTTAAGGCGGTCACAGGAATAATGAAATGAAAGGAGTAACAAGAGGATTTTATAAGGCTGAAGAAGTCGTGCACTTGGTTCTTAGGGGCTTGCTAGGTGGAGGAGAACAAAAATGAAACAGCAAAGCACGACCCTAGCTCAGTACATTATGGAAAAAGAGCTTCTCTAAATGGATAAATGACTTTGACCATCTCTTAAAGTAATTGACAAGGACTCTTACAGGAGAAATGTCTGCCTTTGAGTAGCTAACCTTTCAGAAGTCTGAAAAAACCCTCCATGATATCTGAGGCTTCCAGTTATTGAAAACCTCTTCTTCCAGCCGTTTCATGATTCCCTGTAAGTGTCACAGAAATTAGAGTTAAAAGGTAGACGGCGAAAAGATTTATTAGATAATCTTGCTCATTCTCCTGCCAAGTGCAGGGTTGTTACTTACTGTGCATTTTCTAGTCTGGAGTGCTTTTTGACTGTGTCAAGTGAGTGGTGTTCTTGCCACTGCCCTTGGAATACTATTTCATAATCCTATTGATCTCACTGTAAAGAAACTCTTGATCCCCATCCTACTGTTTCCTTCCTAGTGTACACTTTGTACACTATTAGCAATTTGTCCTTGATAACCTCTCTTACTTCCTAACCCAGTCTGCACTTACTGTATCCAGTTTTCAGTCTCTTAAGCACCTGGAAGACCTTCACTAGTAGACATGTAATTCTTAAGGGCATATTACATCTATCGGGATAAAGAATTTGTATAGGATAAAAGATGCAAATTCTATTTTCCACTTCATGGCAAATAGGGAAACAATGGAAACAGTGAGAGACTATTTTCTTGGGCTCCAAAATCACTGCAGACAGTGACTGCAGCCATGGAATTGAAAGATGCCTACTCCTTGGAAAAAAAGCTATGACAAACCTAGTATAGTGTATAGTATAGTGAAGTCACTCAGTCGTGTCCGACTCTTTGCAACTCCGTGGACTGTAGCCTACCAGGCTTCTCTGCCCATGGGATTCTCCATCCATGGGATTCTCCAGGCAAGATTACTAGAGTGGGTTACCATTTTCTTCTCCAGGGGATCTTCCCAACCCAGGGATCAAACCTGGGTCTCCTGCATTGGAGGCAAATGCCTTAACCTCTGAGCCACCAGGGAAGCCCCTAGACAGGATATTAAAAAGCAGAGACATTACTTTGCCAACAAAGGTCTGTATAGTCAAAGCTATGGTTTTTCCAGTAGTCATGTATGAATGTGAGAGTTGGACCATAAAGAAGGCTGAATGCTAAAGAATTTATGATTTTGAATTGTGGTGCTGGAGAAGACCCTTGAGAGTCCCTTGGACTGCAAGGAGATCAAACCAGTCCATCCTAAAGGAAATCAATCCTGAATATGCATTGGAANTGGAATACTATTTCATAATCCTATTGATCTCACTGTGAAGAAACTCTTGATCCCCATCCTACTGTTTCCTTCCTAGTGTACACTTTGTACACTATTAGCAATTTGTCCTTGATAACCTCTCTTACTTCCTAACCCAGTCTGCACTTACTGTATCCAGTTTTCAGTCTCTTAAGCACCTGGAAGACCTTCACTAGTAGACATGTAATTCTTAAGGGCATATTACATCTATCGGGATAAAGAATTTGTATAGGATAAAAGATGCAAATTCTATTTTCCACTTCATGGCAAATAGGGAAACAATGGAAACAGTGAGAGACTATTTTCTTGGGCTCCAAAATCACTGCAGACAGTGACTGCAGCCATGGAATTGAAAGATGCCTACTCCTTGGAAAAAAAGCTATGACAAACCTAGTATAGTGTATAGTATAGTGAAGTCACTCAGTCGTGTCCGACTCTTTGCAACTCCGTGGACTGTAGCCTACCAGGCTTCTCTGCCCATGGGATTCTCCATCCATGGGATTCTCCAGGCAAGATTACTAGAGTGGGTTACCATTTTCTTCTCCAGGGGATCTTCCCAACCCAGGGATCAAACCTGGGTCTCCTGCATCGGAGGCAAATGCTTTAACCTCTGAGCCACCAGGGAAGCCCCTAGACAGGATATTAAAAAGCAGAGACATTACTTTGCCAACAAAGGTCTGTATAGTCAAAGCTATGGTTTTTCCAGTAGTCATGTATGAATGTGAGAGTTGGACCATAAAGAAGGCTGAATGCTAAAGAATTTATGATTTTGAATTGTGGTGCTGGAGAAGACCCTTGAGAGTCCCTTGGACTGCAAGGAGATCAAACCAGTCCATCCTAAAGGAAATCAATCCTGAATATGCATTGGAGGGACTGATGCTGAAGCTGAAGCTCCAGTACTTTGGCTACCTGATGCTAAGAGCTGACTCATTGGAAAAGACTCTGATACTAGAGAAGATTGAAGGTGGGAGAAGAAGGGGACAATGGAGGATGAGATGGTTGGATGGCAGCACATGAGTCTGAGCGAGCTCCAGGAGATGGTGAAGGACAGGGAGGCCTGGTGTGCTGCAGTCCACAGGGTCGCAAAGAGTCAGACAGGACTGAATGACTGAACAACAATTTTATGTTTCTGATGGTGAAAGTTCCTTCTGTAGTCCAGAGATTTGGGGTGGAAATGAACAAGAATAGTTAATTTTTTTTAAGAAATGGGCCTAAGTCTTTCTAACCTATGATCCAGTGTTGCAGTCAAAGATGTTCCCCAGTTACTAAATAGGTAGAGAAGGTCAGACTAGAATTTAGACTTAAAGCATGGATTTTATACTAAGAGCAGAGCATAGGCTGCGATTTTCAGTCTGAAGAAATACTTCCACGGAAAGATGCTCCCAGGACTTTCAGTTTTCAGCCTCATGTATCCTACCCTAAAGCAATCATCAAAGCAGCAGTCTCTGGTGAGGCACTCTGATTCCTTGTTGACTGAGCCACATTTATTGGAGGCTGCTCAAAGTCCCTTTCTTTTGACTCCAGCTTTGGACATGAGGACGGATGCCTTAGAGCACTCTTGACTGGCCTTAGTCTGGCCCGCCCTTCCTCTTCTTGCTGGTTTCTGACCTGCTGCCTGCCCTCTGTGGTCCATATTCCCCCAACAACCTGGATCCTCAGCTGTGCAATGCCCCAGGCCACCACTCAGTTCTGGCAGTTAGTGTGGGTCTGTTGTCTGCTAAACTCTGCCCGGTAATCTCATTTGGCCCCCATCATCATCCTGGCTATTAACGGATCACCCCTTCTCAGAGATACTGTTTCCACTCAGCCCTGAAGTTCACTATTTATATTTCTCTTAAATAACACTGTCATCATCCTGGTTAATGTTGATCCATCCTCTTTCTTGATACATCTCTGCTAGCCCTTAAAACGCTTACTTCATCACAGAAGGAATTGCCTGTGACTTTTCTTTATCAAATGTTCTCATCTTATCTACATAAACCTTTGGGTTTATTGCTTTCAAGTTCTGGATTGTGTTTCTGCTGGGACTGGTTTCCAAGATCCCTTCTGTGCAAGTATAAGAGCATCTTTCATTCTCATGACCTTTTGTGTCTAACGGGCTCCAGACGTGCCCCGGATCATTCTTAATTTGAATGCCTTCAGGTTGGGGTGTGCTCTTTACAGACTCAACACGCTCCTAACAATTTCCTATATTCTTTTATCTGACCAGCTTTGTTAATGTATAAAGGTTAGCTAAGTATCTGTGCTCTTTGTTTTTTTGTTTTGTTTTTTGCTGTGCTGTGTCTTCATTGCTGAACGGGCTTCTCTCTTGTTGTGGAGTGCAGGCTCAGTATTCGCAGCTCTGGGGTTCTAGATCACAGGCTCAATAGTTGTGGCACACAAGCTTAATTGCTCCACAGCATGTAGGATCCTCCCCGACCAGGGATCGAACCCGTGTCTCCTGCATTGGCAGGTGGAGGTTTTTTTTTTTTTAACCACTGAGCCACCAGGGAAGCCTCTATCCTTAATTCTTTATCAGTGAGCTAGTCCTTCTTTGAGACATATCTTTCAGTGAGAAATTGCTCTCCAACAAGACTCAACTACTCTAATGATTCTGCCATCCCATATATACAGGTCTCCGATCATTAAACTTGATTTTCTATTAAATTATTCCCATTGGGAGTCCTAATATCAAGTCTGGGGCAATATGAGTTAAATCTTTTTCTCTTTTTCAATTAAAAAGACCATATAAAAAACTAAAAATAGTCCAGCCTCCCATACCAACTTGTTGTACAATTCTTCATTTTTAGTTTTCAGTGAAAAGAATTTCCCAACCTTTGCTTTATCTAGCCTTTTGCAGTTGTGTATAAAGATATACTTATTCAACTTAAACACTCCTACCAGTTCTATCTGACCTTCCCAGCAGGCGCTGTGTCCTCATACAGTGACACAGATTACTCACATAATATTGTAAATTAATCTGTAGATGCTTTTCAGGAAAATTTTCATACTTCAAAACTTCTTAAAGTTAGCTATGGTCATTTTTTTTTTCCTGCTAACAGAGTTTTATCAAAACCTGGACAAAAGTAACACAGTTTGCACAAAATGTGCCACTTTTGCAGTTATTTAGTACTTAGTTCACTAGAAGCAGTAGCTGGGAACCTAAGTTTTAGAATTACTTTTCTACTCTTGGGTAAATAGGTCAGCCAGTTATAAAAGGTGGTCTTCGGTTATAAGTAGCAGCAGTGACCTCTCTCATAGACTTTAAAAGATCTCGTTGCTTTTGTCGGAATGCACAAAACACCTACGTTTTTCTGTTTTTTGACTTTATAGGAAATCAATGTATTGACAGTCGCGTTGGTCAACCAAGACCGAGAGAACAACACTGAGAAGAGAAGCCAAGGCTTAAAATCGGAGAAAGAAGCTCTGCTGATCGGTAAGGAAATTCTGTTTTCCTCGTCTGTTCTCTCATTAGTAATAATTCACTTAAACAGTATTTTTAAGTTATTCACTGCCAACGCGTTTTTGATTTAAAAGCTTTGTCTTCTGGTCAAAGATAGGAGTAACTTCATCAAGATTACATTACACACATTACAATCGGGGGCAGACCAGCCAGTTGGGACTTTGCTCTTGGGCTTCCCTGGTGGCTCAGCTGGTAAAGAATCCTGTCTGCAGCACGGGAGACCTGGGTTTGATCCCTGGGTTGGGAAGATCCCCTGGAGAAAGGAAAGGCTACCCACTCCAGTCTTCTGGCCTGGAGAATTCCATGGACTATATAGCCCATGAGGTCACAAAGAGTTGGACACGACTGAGCAACTCTCACTTTCCAACCATGTATATTAGTTGGTTATCCAACAGAAAACTGAATACAAGAAAAATGGATTATCTCGCAGGTCACATGTTACAAATCTGGATTTCAAGATGTGGCCACAGCTGGAGGCCAGGTTGGATTCGGTCCAAAGGGGATCTTCTACCGAAACTGGATCCCCAGACTCAGGAGCAGCCATGCCCTGAGGTCAGCTCCAAGGCCAGACCTGCAACACTAATGATACAGGGGCATCTAAACCACAGAGCTGGGCTAGTCTAGGACAGCTGACCAGGATTCCCTGGCCACGTTTGGATTCATTTATCCGAGGTAAAGGAAACGAGATGCTCACTAAAGAAGAGAAAGAAGAAGGAAGAAAGTTGGTGTTTGCCTAAAACATATTTAGTTGGCCCACAAAATATATCAGGGTTGGCTTTTTCTTTGCCAGAACCAGAGAAAACTCTAAATGTTCTTTTAAAAATTATTTTTATTGAAATACAGCTGAATTACAATGTGTTAATTACCAGTCTACAGCTAAGTGGCCCAGTTATACTTACATACACACACACACACACATATATATATATACACACACACATATGTACACACATTCTTTTTTAATTCTTTAAGTTAGATAACGCATTTATAGGAGACTTGGAAAATACAGAACAAAGTTACATATAGTTCCACGATATCTTGCAGTTATTTTTAAGTAGATAAATGAAGATTTTTAGTTGGAGTTTAGATATCAAACTCTCAAAAATTAATAGAGTGGATAGAAGTAGAANTAAGTTAGATAACGCATTTATAGGAGACTTGGAAAATACAGAACAAAGTTACATATAGTTCCACGATATCTTGCAGTTATTTTTAAGTAGATAAATGAAGATTTTTAGTTGGAGTTTAGATATCAAACTCTCAAAAATTAATAGAGTGGATAGAAGTAGAAGGATTCATGTGTGTCCATTCTTTATTGTACTCTCCCGCTGTGGTTTAGTACAGGACATTGAGTATAGCTCCCTGCGCTCGACAGTAGGACCTTGTTGCCTGTCCATTCTGTATCTACCAGGTTGCATCTGCTAACCCAAACCCTCAATCCATCAGCATATACAAAGGTAGCACTCAGTCTCACAAAGAAGTGTTCCTGATGGTGATGTGTTGGTAGCACGCCTGGGACCCCACCTTGGAAGCCCGTATACTTCAGGCTGTCCCCCAAAGTCGTCAAATCCAGAGGAGGCAAAGCCAGCAGCCTCACTCCCCAGTGCACAGCGCTGACCCTAGCCACACTCGGCACTGACCCCGGGGTCAGGTCCCAAGGTTAGCCAGGCTCCCCCACGGCGTGGTTAAGAGTGAGGAATGAGGCTGTGGTCCACGTGATACACACTGTTCTTCCGTAGTTCGTTATCTGGCAGGAGTAGCACGTGGCTGCATTTTCTAACTACTGCAGGCACTCACCTCAGAACAACAGGTACCTAGGTCCTAGAGAATCTGGCATGGGAGGAATTAAACTCAAAAGATAGTCCAGACTTCATCCATCACGTATAGATTTTTCAACTACAGGGTTATTGAATATGACATCAACTTAGAGATACTCCAAGGAAAACCAATTTTTTTTTTTT
>SJYX01014280.1:231308-269128 GCA_006410675.1 Oreotragus oreotragus
TTTTTTCTTTTTTTGGTTTCTTTCTTTTTGGCCACACCACATGGCACACGGGATCTCAGTTCCCCAGCCAGGGGCTGAATTTCCACTTCCTGTGTTAGAAGTGCAGAATCGTAACCACTGGACCACCAGGCAAGTTCCAGAGAAAGAGTTTCTAAGATTGGTGAAATGGATCTTGCGGTCGCCCCCTGAATTAAATGTGCTACTCTGCTAGTTGAGTTTGGCCTTTCATATTTTGTGGACACCCAAGTGTTGGGGCCATAAAGAGCTCTCCTGCAGCTTCTGGAATCTGGATAAGGACAGTGATAGAAACAGAATGACAGACCATGGGTTCAAAACTGCTTTGGAGCAAGCTAGAAAGAGAGGGGAGATTCTGGTTCTTTTCTGAAGAACACTTGTAGGCAGAATGATTTGGGGAGTCCCCTGGACTTGTGATACATCTGGAGGGGTCGGCAGTACTCTGGAATTTCCTTGGAATAACTAAACCCATATCCAGGATGCAGTCGTCCTGCTGTAAGTCACTCTAAAAGGCTAGGAGCACAGCAGAAAATCTTCCTTGTATTAGAAATGCTTATTAACAAAACCTTCACATATCTAGGTGCCCATAGTATATGCTCCATGCAAATATACTCAGTTAAAACCCTCTTGGGAGACACAAATTTCATATAAAAATGCCAAGTGGAGCAAGTCTTGATTGCCTGGAAGAGAGGAGTGAGAGATAAGCTCCTCAAATGAATTTTATCCACAGAAAACTTAAAACTGAGGCTGGCACTTCAGTGCGCAGTCCTAGTTTGTGACTTTAATTTGTGACATGAATTTATCTGGGCCAAAGTGTGTATTCTTTCTAGACATTCTCATGACCACTTTATAAAAGTGGTGTCTTTAAGGCATATAGATTATGTGTACATTAAAGAAGATCAGTGGGATTTCATCTCTAACACTATTTGGATCTTTGCAGAGTTCCATCCTGAGTCCCTTGGGAGTTCCACCATTCTGCCAAACTTTCTGCTTCACAATTAATGGGCATTGAGTGCTATGTTCCAACTCAACCAAAGAAGCTAGGCCCTTGGAAAGCACTTTGATTGCTGGAATCAATCAATTCTTGTGAAGACAGGTTGGCATATAATTGAACCTAACAGAATTACATTTTTATGGAAGTTTGGGAGGGTAGCATTTAATATCTGTATAGTAACCACACATTAGGTCAGCTTGACATTGCCCAGTGTCTATGCCAGAACTCCTGGTTCATTTCACATGTGCCCTACATGTTGGATTTGGCATGTGTTGAATTCATGTGGGAGAGAATGAGTCAATACTTTTGGCTTAGAACCAAAGCTTTGGAGCTATGTTCAGTTGGAAACCCCTGGCTATTGTTAGGAAGGAGAATGGATCAACATTTTTTATTGATAAGCAGATAGCTCTGAGGAGATGTTGACAGTCTAACTCTGCATCACTCCATCTTCTCCTGCTTTTTAATTAATTCTAACACAATAGACGGAGAAGGCAATAGCACCCCACTCCAGTACTCTTGCTTGGAAAATCCCTCGGATGGAGGAGCCTGGTAGGCTGTAGTCCATGGGATCTCGAAGAGTCGGACACGACTGAGCGACTTCCCTTTCACTTTTCACTTTCATGCATTGGAGAAGGACATGGCACCCCACTCCAGTGTTCTTGCCTGGAGAATCCCAGGGACAGGGGAGCCTGGTGGGCTGCCGCCTATGGGGTCGCACAGAGTCGGACACGACTGAAGCAACTTAGCAGCAGCAACACAATGGATTTCCATTCCCAGCAGCCTTGATCAGCACCCCAGCAGTGCTAGACATCCCTGTAAATCCCATCCAAATACAGCCCAAGCCTTCTCAACAACTCTGTTTATGAAGTTGTTATTCAAATCTTACCCGCACCTCTGAGAACCATCCTCCCATTCTTAATGATCAGGCAGGCTTCTTTACACATCACTGTGGCCTGTGGCCCCTCTGTAGGTCACGACACACATTTTATGTGTAACTAAGATGATTGTTCACACCAAGCCCAACCCCTCTTCCCAGGACCACCATATCCATCGCTCTCACTATGTAACCCACCTGCTCACAGCCAGCCTGCATCGGAATTGGAATGTTCCCCCTAACACATGGGTATTAGAAAGCAGATGAAGGAACTATAGATAAAAACACTTATAGACGGTTGAGTGGCAACTTTTTTTGTGTTTTCAGTGAAAAGAGTGAAGGCTTTATTTAGGCTGCACCTGAGAAAAGTAATCTAGGGAGTATGTTCTTGTCTGAAAGCTACTGACCATAAAGAACGATTCATCGACCTAAATCTTGTTTCCATGGCACAAATGTCCATATCAATAAACCAACAAACTTTTGTCAAGAGCCTACATAAAAATTACCAGTTTCATTGTGGAAAGGGGCTTCCCCAGTGGCTCAGACGGTAAAGAATCTGCCTGCAATGCAGGAGACCTGGGTTCGATCCCTGGGTTGGGAAGATCCCCTGGAAANCTTTTGTCAAGAGCCTACATAAAAATTACCAGTTTCATTGTGGAAAGGGGCTTCCCCAGTGGCTCAGACGGTAAAGAATCTGCCTGCAATGCAGGAGACCTGGGTTCGATCCCTGGGTTGGGAAGATCCCCTGGAAAAGGGAATGGCAACCCCCTCCAGGATTCTTGCCTGAAAAATTCCATGGACAGGGGGCCTAGTGGGCTACAGTCCATGGGATCACAAAGAGTCAGACACAGCTGACTGTGGAGAAGAATCACCTGAGCAGCCTGTTTCATCGGCAGAGTCTTTGTCCTCATGCACAGAGGTTTGGTTTATTGTGAGCCTAACATCTGAGGTGGTACTGAAGCAGGCACCTCTGGGTCTATTTCAGGAACTAGCGGCCTACCATGTGCCAAGACGTGTGTTAGCTGATGGCGCTGATGAGATGAGCTCTCCCCTCAAGAACTTTACAGAGTAATGAGAAAGAAAGTAGTCAAAAAGTGTTAGTCGCTCAGTCATGTCCAACTCTTTGTGACCCTGTGGACTGTAGCCTACCAGGCTCCTCTGTCCGTGGAATTCTTCAGGCAAGAATACTAGAGTGGGTTGCCATTCTCTTCTCCAGGGCGTCTTCCCAAGCCCAGGGATCGAACCCAGGTCTCCTGCATTGCAGGCAGATTCTTGACTGTCGGCGCCACACCTGCAATAATATTGTATAGCATAAGAAAGTCTGCTTAATGCACTTTGGTGACCTGAATGGAAAGGAGGTCCAAAAAGGAGAGTATGTATGTATACATGGGGCTGATTCATTTTGCTGTACAGCAGAAACACAACATTGTAAAGCAACTATACTCCAATAAAAATTAATTTTAAAATTAAGGGAGAAAGACACAGTTTTAAAAAGCTGTCTGAGATCTGGTATTATAATCAACAAATAAGGGGGGAAACCTACTTTTTGGACAATTAAAGGTTTTTAAAATCCCAGGGCACTGAGAAACAGACCAAAGCACAGAAGTGTTTGATCAGCCTTCTGCCACCCACTCCCAGTCTTGCCTCTCTCCACTTCTCATAAATGCTTTGTCCCTCTGCAGCCGCCCACAGGCAACTGTCCCCAGTGGCTTAGGGGGGAGACCCAGATTTCACATAACCCCTCCCTGCTGACTCTCCAGACTGCTGGTTAGGCCTCTAGTGATTTCCAGCAAGATATGACTGCGTCTAAGGACAGCTATTCTTCTGCAGAGCTAAGCCTTCTAGAGAGAGATCTAAAAGAATATTGCAGCAATTTATGTCAAAGAGTGCCCTGCCTATGTTTTCCTCTAGTTTTATAGTACCCAGTCTTACATTTAGTCTTTAATCCATCTTGAGTGTATTTTTGTGTATGATGTTGAGAATGCTCTAGTTTCACCCTTTTACATGTAGATGTTCCAGTTTTCCCAGCATCACTTGTTAAAGAGACTGTCTTTATTCCATCGTATAGTCTTGTCTCGCTTGTTGCAGATTAGTTGGCCATGAGTGTGTGGGTTTCTTTCCGGGCTTTCTGTTCTGTCCCATTGATCTATATGTTTGTTTTGGTGTCAGTATCAGTACAATTTTAAAAAAATAGGGAGTCCATAAGAGAAAAGTTTCCCTGGTGGCTCAGATGCTAAAGCATCTGCCTGCAATGTGGGAGACCCAGGTTCAATCCCTGGATCAGGAAGATGCCCTGGAGAAGGAAATGGCAACCCACTCCAGTATTCTTGCCTGGAGAAGCCCATGGGCGGAGGAGCCTGGTGGGCTACAGTCCTTGGGGCCGCAAAGAGTCGGACACAAATGAGCGACTTCACTTTCTTTCACTAAGAGAAAAAGAAATCCGTGTATTACACTGAGACATGTTCCCTCTGTACCCACCTTCTAGAGTTTTTATCATGAATTGATGTTGAATTTTATCAAAAGCTTTTTCCTGCATCTATTGTAGTATTTGTTAATGTGATATATCACATTGATTGATTTTTAGACACTGAAATCTCCTTGCATCCCTGGGATTAATCCCACTTGATCATGGTGTATGATATTTTAAATATATTGTTAGAGTTGGTGTGCTAGTATTTTGTTGAGAATTTTTTTTATCTATGTTCATGAGTGATATTGGCCTGTAGTTTTCTTATCTTGTATTATCTTTGTCTGGTTTTGGTGTCAGAGTGACTGTGACTTCATCGAATGACTTTGGAAGTGTTAGGTCCTCTGCGGTTTCTTTTTAATAGTTTCAGAAGGCTAACTGTTAACTCTTCTGTAAATGGTAGAAGTCACCGGTGAAACCATCTGGCCTGGACTTTCATTTGCTGGGAGTTTAATTCTGACTCAATTACAGTCCTGGTCATTGACCTGTTAACATTTTCTCTTTCTCCCTGGTTCAGTCCTGGGAGATTGTACTTTTAGTTCTAAGAATTTGTCCATTTCTTCTAGATTTTCCATTTTATTGGTATATACAGCTGCTCATAGTAGTCTCATGATCCTTGGTATTTATGTGGTGAGGGCTGTAACTTCTCCTCTCTCATGTCTTATTTTATTGACTTGCACCCTCTTTTTCTTGGTGAGTCTGGCTCATGGTTTATCAGTTTTGTTTATGTTTTCAAAGAGCCAGCTTGTTGTTCTTGTTGTTGTTAACTCTCTATTTCATTTATTTCTGCTCTGATCTTTATGCTTTCTTTCCTTCTGCTACCTCTGGGTTTTGTTTATTCTTGCTCTAGTTGCTGGAGGTGTAAGTTTAGGTTATTTGAGACTTTTGTTTCTTTTTTTTTTTTATATCCAAACTACATGGAGATATTTTTATTAAGAAATTAGTTTTTTTTTCTTTTTTTTTGTATTTATTTATTTTTTTACACGAACTCCCACACATGAACCCCCCTCCCACNGAGACTTTTGTTTCTTTTTTTTTTTTATATCCAAACTACATGGAGATATTTTTATTAAGAAATTAGTTTTTTTTTCTTTTTTTTTGTATTTATTTATTTTTTTACACGAACTCCCACACATGAACCCCCCTCCCACCTCCCACCCCACATCATCCCTCCAGACTTTTGTTTCCTGAAGTAAACCTGTGTCACTATAAAATTCCCTCTTAGGACTGTTTGTGCTGCATCCCGTAGGTTTTGGAGCATCGTGTTTTCGTTTGTTTCCAGGTATCTTTTTGAATTTCTTCTGTGATTTCTTCAGTGATCCAGTGGTTGTTGCAAACACTTCTGATTTGTCTGCCAGTTTCCCTTTTGTCTGTTTGCTGTACAGCTGCTTGAATAAAATTTTTAAAATGTGATTCAGTTCACATCATGTCCCTGCTTAGAACCTTCCGTTAGCTTCCTGCTGTACTTAGAGCTCCGTCCAGCCTCCTGAGGCGGGGGCGCTGTGTCGTCTGGCCCCCCGCCCACCTCTGTGTGCACGCTGGGTGGCTCCCCAGCCACGCGCGCCTGCCACCGTGTTCCCACCTCAGGCCCTTTGCACATGCTGTTGCCTCTCTCTGAGTCATCTTGCCCCGGCTCACTGTAGCCGACTCCTCACCTGGCCCTCGGGCAAGCTCACCTTCATCGCCCTCCTGTAAAGCAGCCCTCCTCCAAGCATGGGGCCACTCCCAGTGCTGTCCTGTTACCTGTTTTTTTCTGCACTGCGTTCACCATCTGAAAGTATCTCCTTTCTTTTTCTTTTATTTTTGGCTGTGCTGGGTCTCTTGGTTGCAGAGCACAGGATCGAGGGCGCAGGGGCCTCAGCAGTTGCAGCACGTGGGCTCAGCAGTCGTGGCTCACAGGCCTAGCTGCTCCGAGGCATGCGGAATCTTTCCGGACCAGGGATTGAACACATGTCCCCTGCTCTGGCAGGCAGATTCCCAAGCACCGGACCACAAGGGAAGTCCTCTTTTTATTTTTAATCTTTGTGTTTCTCATCTGTGTTGCTTACCTAGAAAATTAGTTCTCCAAGAGCAGGAACCTTGTCTGTCTGTGCAATGCAATACTCTCTAGGACTTGGTACCCAAATGCTGCTAAGGAAATGAATCCGTACAAATCTAATTGAAATGCTGCTCCCTTGAGCTTAGCGAGGTCTGAAATCAAGAATGGGCTAGATGACTTCGATGGGAAAAGCTGAAAATGTCTTAATGTGCCTGTTTAAATGGGTCTTCCTGGTGAGGGATTTGCCACACGGTGCATAGAGCTGGCTTGTGTTTCTTTATAAGCTAGGTCCTGAGCTGTGTTGAAAATCCAAGAGTACTGACAGCCTCCTCTGTTTCTTCTTAATTTTCTTAAATTAGCTACTTAGAGTTGTATTTTCCACTGTTGGAAAATCCAGTCTTAAACATGGAGACCTTGCTTCTCCGTGCATCGAACCAAGACCAGCTGCTGAATCCATCCCTTTGGAGATCCATCAGTTCAGTGATGGCTGAGTTCTCCAGCTCAGTTCCTTGTGTTCCTTTTACCAAGCCTTTGTGGTCTTTCAGAGAACCATGGTTTCCATTTCTGGGTTTATAGATTAGATTTTGATTTATACCTATCATTTTTTTTTTTCCAGCCTCAGGAAATCTCCCAGTTCCTTTAAAGGAGGGCTTCCCAGGCGATGGTAGTGGTAAGGAACCCACCTGCCAACGCAGAAGACATATGAGACATGGGTTCTGTCCCTGGGTGGGGAAGATCCCCGTGGCAACGCACTCCAGTATTGTTGCCTGGAGAATCCCCATGGACAGAGGAGCCTGGTGGGCATTGCACAGACAGACCCCTACAGTCCACAGGGTCACAAAGAAGCAGACACGACTGAAGCAACATAGCAAGAAGCTTTAGCTGATTATTTAGAAAGCTTCCCTAAAATGAACTGATCCAGAACCAGGGCCTGGAAACTACATGGTCTCAGATGGCATGACTGATGCTTCTGGCGATGCTGCTGGGATGGGCAGGGGAGGAGGGAGGAGGAGGCGGGTGGGGTGCAGGACTTGCCAGAGATGATGACTTGCGTTTCCCGTTTCTGCTGCGTCCCTAGCAATACTGAATAACTTGGTTCCCATCCAGAGGAAAAGCTTGGAGAACCTTTATTTAACTTCCTGCTTTGGCCCCACAGGCATCTAGTGACAACTCCTTAAACTTTTATAAAGAAAAGCTAATGGCTTGTTAATATCAGCTACCACCAAGATGGTTCTAAATACTCTCCTAGGGAAAAAGGCTCATGTCTGGATTAGGGTCTCTAATCTGACTTTAGAGACATAGCTAGAAATCGCATGAGCATTTTCCCCCTTAGCTTTATGAGCAAAATAGTGTCAGTAAGAAGTTTCTGCACCCAAAATATCCAGGTTACTCTCTCAAATCCGTAAGCGCATGAGTGAAGGGCCGGAATCACTGATGAATAGTACTTCAAAGTTACCTGCTTTTGAGAAAGTATGATATCATTAGCGAGTACTGGTACCCATTTTTAAGGTTCTTGTTTCTCCTCATTTAATCAATAACAGAAGAGTAGAAATGTTAAAGAAGTATACTAGCTATTCTCCGTTCTAGGATAAATTCATTCAAGGGACATTTGATGCTGGGACAGATAGAGGGCCAGAGGAGAAGGGGGTGACAGGATGAGATGGCTGGATGGCATCATCCACTCAATGGACGTGAGTTTGAGCAAGCTCCAGGAGACTGAAGGACAGGGAAGCCTGGCGTGTTGCAGTTCACAGGGTCGCAAAGAGCCAGACATGACTTAGCCACTGAACAACGGTTTCTTTTTATTTCTTTGGCTGCCCCGGGTCCCTTAGTTGTGGCATACGAGAGCTTCGATCTCTGAGGCAGCACACTGGATCTAGTTCCCGAGCAGGGATGGAACCCGGGCCCCCTGCACTGGGAGTTTGCAGCCTCAGCCACTGCACCACCAGGAAGGCCCCTCAACATGCGTTTACTGTAAATGTGTACTATATTCCTGCCGCTGAACCTGAACACACAAATACTGCCTAAGGGCAAAGTTCCCTGGGGTAGAGACCCAAGATTAGGGGCTGAGGGACTGTAAGCAGTGAGGGATGCCAGCATCCTCCTCATCCAGAGGCAAGAAAAGCAGCCACTCCAGGTTCTCCCGTCTCCGGTATCCCTGAATTTCCTCCTTCATATCTTCATCTCTTTAGGCCCAGAGTTGTCAGTCACTCCCCCTCGGCCCCACCCCACTCTCTTCTAAACCATACTGTCCATCTGTTGGGGGCATTTAACTTCATGGCACACCCCCAAGGGTATTCACAGGAGAAGCTGGGTTACCCAGGAGATGCTGATGAGTCTTTGTCCCGTAGGGATATTAACGTGAAAAATGTTGTTTTCTCTATTTGCTGGAGCCCCTGCGATACCTATAAGACTGCTCAAGCCCACCCGCCTTCTCAGATGCCCCCGTGTCCCATGGGAAGCTCACGGCCCTGTCACCCACAGGCTGCAGCGCCACACCGCTCCCCGTCTCAGCCCCGCAGCGCCACACCGCTCCCCGTCTCAGCCCCGCAGCGCCACACCGCTCCCCGTCTCAGCCCCGCCGTCTCCCCTGCGCTCAGCTCGCAGCGAAGCCAGATCAGCCGGTCTGCTGCCTAAGTGGATGTCCCACCAGGGAAAGGAATGCCCGTCCCCCTCTTGCAGGACCCCTCCAGTCTCTCCAGGCTGCTCTCTTGAGGTGCCTCCTTCCTCCCTGGAAGCATCCCATTTGAGAAGAAAAGCAAAGAGCTTCTCACCGGGAACACCCTCGCCTTCCCACAGAGCCAGCACTGACTGCCCCTCCCTTCCCGGTCCCCCGCCTGCCCCCTTACAGGGGACAGGGGTCTGCCCACCATTTGTCGGAAGCTCCCTTTGGAAAGCGGCAGGCCTAGAACCACTCGTCCTCAGCCTGGGACAGCAGAGAAGCACCACTCACCATCCTGAAACAGACGCAATTCCCCATGAGAATGCTGCCCCCTCTCTCCCAGCTAAGCAATGCAAATCAAAGTATTATTTCTAAGACTTCTAATTTACTTTCTACGTAAATCATTCACAAGCTTCTATACTGATGACAGAATTACTTACAGTGCCACCTCACCAGATTTGAGAATTTCAGGCATAGGGAAATAGTTCAAATACAAATTAGCAAATGAAGCGGTAGGAGAGGGACAAAACGGTTCCACTTAAGTATATTAGAAATGGCTGTTTGCCATTAAAAAGAATGAGATAGTGCCACCTGCAGCAACATGGGTGGATCTAGAGACTGTCACACTGAGGGAAGTGTGAGGGAGAAATATCGTATGACATCCCTTATACGTGGCATCTAAAAAGAAATGATACAGATGAACTTACAACACAGAAAGAGACTCACATACTTAGAGAATGAACTTACGGTTGCCTGTACACACTGCTCTGTGTGAAATGGATCATCAGCAAGGACCGCTGTAGAGCACAGGGAACTCTGCTCAATATTACGTGGCAGCCCGGATGGCGGGAAGCTAGGGGCTGAATGGATACACATATATATATAGATGGCTGAATCCCTTTGCTGTTCACCTGAAACTATCGCAACATTTTTAATCAGCTGAACCCCAATACAGAATAAAAAGTTTTTTAAAATGGCTGTTGGCCACTTAGATTAAAACTACCATTGTTACCTGCTATCTGAAACCGCTCGGTGGCGTTTCAGAGGGCTCCGGAGCTCTAGTCCTTTATGTCTCAGCACAGAAAGAATTCAGCAAGAGGCAAAGTGATGGATAAGAAGTGATTCACTAGAATACTTCCCATGCGAGGCTTATAAGCAGGTGGGCAAGAGGTTGCGAGCCCCAAGAACTTAGAGGGCTACAGTTTTATGATCAAAGGAAAAGTAGGGAGCGGGAAAGGACACCTTCTTCCTCATTCTTGAGTAGACATTACGCTTCCATGATCGGTTCCTCCTCTTTGTTGGTGGAGAGGGGGGACGTTTCCTTGTACCTCATGATCCAAGGAGTTTATTGTCATGGCAGTATGGAAAAAATTGTTTCAGGTCTCAGTACAATGAGGATCTTTCACTTTGAAATGACACCTTTCCATAAATTATGTTTTAGGTGTGCAGAGAGCACAGATGTCCTAGAGGTCATTAATTTATACTGGTCTCCCATACTTTTTCCTTTACCTACAGTCCCCTAGTGGGATTAACTATTTAATCAACTATTCTGTCCCTTTACTCCATCCCTGACTTATCATCACCATTATTTCAGAGAAGGACATCTTAAGAAAAAAAAAAAAAAAAGGAAGAAGAAGAAGATAAAATCAGAATAAAACAGTAGCTCTTTGTATTTCAGGGAAAAGGTCAATCTCTGAAAACTGAGATTTTAGCTTTATGGAAAAGTGTTTCTATGTTCCTCATTTCACTGTCCAAGAAATCACCCACTAACGTGCTCTGAGGACAGGTCTTAAGGGTACTTGTGTAGACCTCTTGGTTCTCTGTTCTCAGCCTAAGGATAAACTGGGAATTTTTTCTTTAAAAACTGACACTCATCTGGGGCATTCCAAGCATCTCACGGGAGCTCAGAGGGCCATGAGATCCTATCCCAGGGCAGTCCCAGGACACCCTGCAGTTGATACGATGACCAAGCGCAGTGTCGCATACCAGTGTGGGTCTTTCCTTTGACCTTTGGCTCTCAAGCAACAAAGCGTCACAATAAACAGAACATCAGGGGGGCTCATCCTCAAATGTGATTCATCTCAAAGCCTGTTTCAAAGAGAAGCCAAAAACGTCAGCCTGAACACGATTTCTTAGTAAACAGGAGTGTACAGCCTGTAGGGTCAACGTTCTCGTTTTCACTGTTTTGATTTTGGATGTAGGAGCGGGGAGGGTAGGAGGGTGATGCTCTTCCTTCAGCCCTAACCCCGACATTCAGCTTTTCATTTGTCAGTGCAATGTTGACAGTTGAATTTCACGATGGAAAAAGCCCTCTGATTTATAATCAGACTCCAGCCAAACCATCCATTCCCAGGCCTTTTAAAATGGTCTTGTAAATTACAGCGGAGAGGGGAGAGCGGGCTGGCTCCCTTGAAACAACAGCAACAGCCAGGGGGAAATAGCAGAGGATTTGTGCTTCCTTCAGTGGCAGTGAGGGAAAAGAGGGCCTAAATATTTCCTGTAACTAGCAGGGGTCACTACCAGGGCAGTTGGAGGCAGCGTGCAGGAGCCATTTTCATACTGCGAAGTCCACCGAGAGGGGAAGAAAGGGGAGGAAGGGGATCACTTGATCCTTCCAATAACTACAATTTTATATTGGTAAATCAAGCATAAAATTGGCAGTTGAAATGCTTCCAGAAACCTCTGTTTGGAAATACCTTTATTCACTTGTGTATTTTCTCAGTCTCGCTTTTCTAACACTGTCATTCCAGGAGAAAGCGTTCTGTTGGCCAGGCTACTATTACTGTCTTCCAAACAGGCTATTACTGAACGCGGATACAAGTGGCAAGACCACGACTCAGCCCTGGCAAAGCTGTCACTGGGGTCAGATGGCAATACTCGCCTGAGATTTTTACTGGCCTCTCAATAACGCCCGTTTGCCCTCTTCATTTCAGGCATCATATCCACGTTTCTTCACGTCCATCCCTTCGGAGCCAATATAGAATATCTCTGGTCGTACATGCAGCAGCTGGACTCCAAGGTAAGTCCTTTTTCTCAACTGGCATTGCGACAACTTAGGACGTTGGTTGCTGGCTGCAAGTTGAACCCGTGTGATCTGTGTTAGGGATATAATAGCGGACGGAGGTCTGTCTGTACTTCTTCACAAGAACTCAGGTGTTGGCAGAGAATGTCTTCTTTTCCTTGCTTTTGTCCCTGTAGAAAGAAAAGCAGTTATCGAAAATGACACTGACTTTCAGCAGACATCAGATGACTTTGAGCAGCATATGAGGGATTTGAAAGTGCAGTTTGGTTTGAAAGTCCCCACAACAAGGGAGATACAAGGTCAGAGCGGCACATTACCCTTCGGCCATGTCCTCCTAGAACTCTATGCTACGGGCTCTACACAATGGAGGAAAATCACCTCAAATTACATAAAGATCTGATACAACTCTCAAGAAAACTGTGTTAGCAGTGGTACTTAGCATCATTCTCCAAATGGAAAAAAAAAATGACTACAAAAGTTCTTCTCAGCTATCCTCCTCGAGAGACACACCCAGGTCAGGACATCACTCCTCTCTTCTCAGAGGCTAGTTTTCCTCCTCTGCAGACAGCTGCGCTCCTAGCCCATGGAGGCGTTTGTGCGCCAAAAAAGAAGGGACAAAAAGCTCAATGTAAGTATCAGATCCCAGTGAATGGTGAGAGGGGCCTCCGTTGAAATAAGTTCAGTTCAGTCGCTCAGGCATGTCTGACTCAGCGACCCCATGGACTGCAGCATACCAGGCCTCCCTGTCCATCACCAACTCCTGGAGTCCATCCAAACCCATGTCCACTGAGTTGAATCAGTTCTTTGGCATTCAGCTTTCTTTATAGTCCAACTCTCACATCCATACATGACTATTGGAAAAGCCATAGCTTTGACTAGACAGACCTTTGTCGGCAAAGTAACGTCTCTGCTTTTTAATTTGCTGTCTAGGTTGGTCATAACTTTTCTTCCAAGGAGTGAGTGTCTTTTAATTTCATGGCTGCAGTCACCATCTGCAGTGATTTTGCAGTGATTTATTCACTATCGAAATAAAGCGGTGGCATTCACCAGGACGGCCTCAGGCAGCCCTGGAAGGGACAGAGATGCTGGGCCTGTCACTGGGCGGCCTGCTAAGTGTCCTGCTGGGAAGGCCAATGGAAATAAGCAAGTCTTAGGTTGAGGGCAGCAAGGTTCATGGGGTGTACGGGACTGGGCCCATGGCCTGCAGCGCTCTGACCTCAGTACACGTCAGACATCCTGACTCTTCGGTGGTCAGGATCGACTGTAGGGCTGCATTGTCACCTTGTCTTGATGCAGATGATCAAACCAGTGCAGGATCCCACAAACAGTCGACCTTTCTCACGGGCCTTACACTTCACATTCGAGAGAAATCAGCTGGAACGAAAGGTGGTTTGCAGTCGTAGAGATCCATGCCCTCTTGAGTCTCCCACAGCTGGGGACAGGGTAGACCGTCCCTGTGGAAGGAGGGTATTGTAAGGGTCTTTCTGTAGCTTTTTTTAAAAAATGATTTTGTTTTGGCGGTGCCGGGTCTTCACTCTGCACGGGCTTTGTCTCGCTGGCGGCGAGTGGGGGCCACCCTTCGCTGCCGTGCCGAGTCCTCTCACTGTTGGAGCTCCTCTTACTGCAGAGCGTGGGCTCTCAGGTGCTTGGGCTTCGGTAGCTGCGGTTCCCGGACTCTAGAGCACAGGCTCAGTAGTTGCGGCACACAGGCTTAGCTGCTCTGTCGCATTTGGGATCTCCCGCATCCAGAGATCAAACTCACATCTCCCGTGCTGGCAGGTGGACTCTTTACCACTGAGCCACCAGGGAAGCCCGGTGATTGGAAGAGTCTCGATATCGAGACTCGATATCCAGAATCATGGCACTGCCCTCCCTGTGGTCTCCCCTCACTTGGATGGGGTTGGGCTCGAGGTACAGCAAACACGCCTGTGAATTCAGAAGAGAGGAGGAGGAGCAGTACAACGTTCCTTTGTTGAAAGCAGCCTTTGAAGGGCTTCTCGGCTGTGCTTTCCTTCTCCAGTGTCATCCTTCCTGATATCACCACTACCTTTGTCTGGAGAAGTAAATAAAATACCACCCACACCAGTGTTCTTGGCACAGAATGAGCCCTACAAGAAATGATTCCTATTGTTGCTGTTATCCTTCCCTCGGACTGTTGACATTTCTCTCCTTCCCTTTCTAGAAACCCCAAGCGGGAAGCCTTTTGAGAAAGCAGTGGTCGTTTCACTAGGAACCCACTTGTTAGCCGTGTAATCATGACAGGGTGCTAGTCCCCTCTGCCCCATCAGTGCATGTCAACGTGTGGCCCATAGGGTGTGTGTGGGCGTGTGCACGGACGTCCAGGTGTAGTCACTTATTTGATGGCGAGCAGCTCAGGAGTTCTTGTTCACTCTCACCCTCAAGGCAGGGTCCGTTACCCCCTTGCTCAGCTGAGATCTGTGCGGTCTCCCTCACTGAGGACAGAATTAATACACCTGGTCTCTGGCCCTTGGATGGTGGAATTTTCCAGAAGGGGAATTCCATTTCCTCTCAGACTCATAGCTTCATTTTAGAAGACAGCATTACCCTCACAGAGGAAACACATGGCATCTCCTCCAGACAGCCCTCCATCTCCTGGCTCAAATGCTCAGTGGGACTATCAAATTTTTCCTCATGCCTGAGGTAAAAGGCATATATATATATATATATATATATATATATATAAACATTCAGTTCAGTTCAGTCACTCAGTTGTGTCTGACTCTTTGCGACCCCATGAATTGCAGCATGCCAGGCCTCCCTGTCCATCACCAAGTTCACTCAAACTCACTTCCATCGAGTCGGTGATGCCATCCAGCCATCTCATCCTCTGTCGTCCCCTTCTCCTCCTGCCCCTCATCCCTCCCAGCATCAGAGTCTTTTCCAATGAGTCAGCTCTTCGCATGAGGTGGCCAAAGTATTGGAGTTTCAGCCTCAGCATCAGTCCTTCCAATGAACACCCAGAACTGATCTCCTTTAGGATGGACTGGTTGGATCTCCTTGCAGTCCAAGGGACTCTCAAGAGTCTTCTCCAACACCACAGTTCAAAAGCATCAATTCTTCGGCACTTAGCTTTCTTCACAGTCCAACTCTCACATCCATACATAACCACTGGAAAAACCATAGCCTTGACTAGACGGACCTTTGTTGGCAAAGTAATGTCTCTACTTTTGAATATGCTGTCTAGGTTGGTCATAACCTTCCTTCCAAGGAGTAAGCTTCTTTTAATTTCATGGCTGCAATCACCATCTTCAGTGATTTTGGAGCCCCCAAAAATAAACTCTGGCACTGTTTCCCCATCTATTTCCCATGAAGTGATGGGACCACATGCCATGATCTTAGTTTTCTGAATGTTGAGCTTTAAGCCAAACTTTTCAGTCTCCTATGTATAAACATGTATTTATATAAATATAATATACATATTATATAAATATTTGTACATAAATATTATCAATATACATAAATATTAAAATAAATCTACACATAGATATTACAATATATAAATATTTATACATAAATATTAAAGATATAAAATATTTATACATAAATACAAAACATAAAATATTTATACATAAGTATAAACAAATATTTATACATAAATATAAAACATTTTAATATTTATATATAAAATTTAAATATGGCACCCCACTCCAGTATTCTTGCCTGGAAAATCCCATGGACGGAGGAGCCTAGTAGGCTACAGTCCGTGAGGTCGCAAAGAGTCAGACATGACTGAGCAACTTCACTTTCACTTTTACTTTACATTAAAAAAAATGTTCTGACTAAAACTCCTGGGTGCCAGGGACTGGACCAAATATTCTTTCTAACCCAGTGAGGCTGAGAGGATATTTAAGACTTTTAATCCAGAGAGCAGATTACGGCTCTAGACTGGAATCCCACAGCCTCAGAATCTCAGCAGATAGTATGACGAGTGGCTTGTCCTCTAAGTGCCCTCCAGGGCCCTGTCGTTGCATTTGCTACCGGGAGGCTAAGGGCCCTGCAGGACTGCGGCCCCGCCGCTGACATTCTCCTGCACAGCAGCCTGGTTAAACCTGTTACTTAATCCTGGCTAGTTGCTGGCGCCCACTCTGGTTAATCAGGACAAGCTGAGTGTCACAGTCCCCCCAGAGTTTTGGTGACTGTTGCATGAAGATGGGGAGTTCAGCCTGGCTTCCGCAGCTCGGGGTGTTTGCTGACTCTAGTGAGAGGGCTCCTGCTTTTTACGACTTGTTCCTTTGGTTGTTCACCTGGCTGCGTTGAGTCTTAGCTGCAGCACGTGGGATCTTGCCGCATCACGCAGAATCTCTCACTGGCGGCGCGTGGACTCTCTAGTTGTGGCATTTGGGCTCAGAAGTTGCAGCACGTGGGTTCAGTTGCTCTGTGGCATGTGGGATCTTAATTCCCTGACCAGAGATTGAACCCGAGTCCCCTGCATGACAAGGTGGATTTTTTAACCACTGGACCACCAAGGGGAGACCTGAGAGGGCTTTGTAGAAATTCCACTTAGCACAGTATGGTTTCCTTGAGATCAGACAGAGTCACCTTCACCACTGCTGTTAAGCTAACATTTCGATTCTGCCTTGCCCTGTTTTGATGGGCTTTCCTGGTGGCTCAGACGGTAAAGAAGGCACTTGCAATAACACAAGATATCTGGGTTAGACCCCTAGGTCAGAAAGATCCCCGGAGAAGGATATGACAACTCACTCCAATATTCTTACCTGGAGAATCCCATGGACGGAGGAGCCTGGCGGGCTGCAATCCATGGGGTCACAAAGAGTCAGACACGACTGAGTGACTCAGCAGACACATGCAGACAGGAACAAGGAAAGCAGCTTCCGTCCAGCCTGTAGCAGAGCTGTTTTACGTAGGAGTTCCCTGAAGGCACAGATGAGGATATGGATGGTCAGAAATGGAAGGAGAGACAGGAATTAAGTTAGGATGGGCATGTACATTGCACATGGGTCCCTAAAACTGTGTATCACCAAATAGTCCATTTTCCAGTTAAATACTGTTTCTGCTGCATTTTTTTTTGTTCTTTCCTGCCTCTTCTACACCACTCACTCTCATTTGCTCAGCTCTCTTGTGTCACAAACATATGATCAAGTCAGAAAGATGCATTCAGAGGAAGACAGTGCCAGGGTGGTTGTGGGGAGATGGCTTCCTGAAGCTTTACTGAGTCAAAACTCATACCCCAGGCACAGGCAGGTAAGCTTTTCCAAACAGGCAACACTATCTTGAAAATGCTTTGTGATCAATACCTAAAATGTCTCACATCAGCCCAGAGCCTTTTGAGCTCACTGGCTCATCCTAAGCCTTGCAGAAGTCACATCTGAGCATCAGCAGATGAATATTTTCTGTCTTAACAGTGAAGAGGGGGGAGAACCTCTGATCTTCCCCCAATACTGTCTAAGAGATTCAGACCCAGTTCTCCAAGTGTCTCTGGCTCCCCACCTACGTACCAGCAGCCTCTTCCTAAAACTCACAGAGTGAAAGATTTGATTCTGAAACCAGACTCAATATAATGGGGACACAGAGGCTAGTTTTTTTAGAAAGAGCTGCCATCTGGGACATGACACCGTGTTGGTAACAGACTTGGGTGCTCATGACATGCTCCTTTCCCACCAGAGGGACAAACCATTTGTATCTGTGTACTAGAAGCATTCCTGTGAAATAGATAAAATATCTTGTCAGTTCCAAGGAGGTGCAAAATAGACCTTAATTGGAGAACATTCTTCCCCAGATGATAGCTAGGCAATAAGGTTGGAGAAAATGTTCCAAATAGTGTTTGTGAGATTGCCTACCTGAATAAACTTTTTTTTTTTTTTTTGGTAGATTTTTTTCAATGTGGACCATTTTTAAAGTCTTTATTGAAAATTGTTGCAATATTGCTTCTGTTTTATGTTTTGGGTTTTTTTCGGCTGCAAAGCACATGGAATCTCAGGTGGTTCAGATATAAAGAATCTGCCTGCAGTGTGGGAGACCTGGGTTCAACCCCTGGGTCGGGAAGAGCCCCTGGAGGAGGGCATGGCAGCCCATTCCAGTATTCTTGCCTGGGGAATCCCATGGACAGAGGAGCCTGGCGGGCTACAGTCCATGGGGTCACAAAGAGTCGGACACGACTCAGCAACTGGCCCTTTCACATGGGATCTTAACTCCCCAGCCAGGGCTCAAACCCACCACCCCCTGCACTGGAAGGTGAAGTCTTCACCACTGGGCCACCGGGGAAGTCCCCCTGCCTGAATAATCTTTAATACTACGTATATTCTGGTGTTCTCCTGAGTAGCCGCCTGTCACAGTGTGTGAAGGAGTGTTCTGTTGCTTAGACAGGCTATCATGAATGTGTTTTCCAGACGTCACAGCGCCTCTGGAAAGCATGTGGCATAGGAAGCTTTGGAGGTAAGGAGACTTCCATCTGGCCGCGCGAAAAGCAGAAAGGGAGTTGCTCATTCCCAGCAAGAGATAACTGACGCGGGTACCAGGGACCCAGTGACTGCTTGGTTAAGTCACTGCTTTTTTACAAACTCTGTTTTCTGCGGACGAGGCAGAACGGGGACTGGCCAGGGCACAAAAGAAATCTAAGAAAGGACGCTGCTCTCAAAAAGCTTGCAGTCTAAATGAGGAGATGGTGTATTTATGAAGGAACTTGAGAGTCAGAGGTGAGCTAATGAGGTGCTTGCTCCACAGGGCGGGCAGACAGGGAGCGCAGCAGGGGTCGGAGAAGGGCACAGTGCGTTCGATCATGACCAGCAGGGGCGCCCGCGAGTCCGTGCCGGTTCTCATGGCTCCTCTGGGGGGCCTGAGCGGTCCTCACCGCCTCTCTCCCCTTTCTCCCCTCCTTTCACTCTCCATTTCCCTCCAGATCTCTCTTCTCCTCCTTCTGGTCCTTTCCTTCTGTTTCTCTCCTTCCTGCTTTCCTGTGCTTTTCCCCGCACCTCCTCGCCTTCCTCCCGGATCCTCTGTCTCCCAGCCCTTCCCTTCTCTTTCCCCCAGGTCCTCACTTCCCTTCCCTATCGTCTTTCCCTTTTTCCCTCTCCCGTTTCCTCCTCTGTGTCCTGCCTGCCTCCCCACCCACACTCTGCATGTCTCTCTGCGGATATTCGGATATTTGCTGCAAGGCGTCTGTGTGGCAGCACTGTGCCCTGCCCAGGGATGTGAAGGATGAGTAAGATCTCAACGTGCAGGAAAGGCTAACGGTCAGTTCATTCCACAAAAAGAAATCTGATTTTTGCAGTTGGCTTCTCTTGACTCTCCAGCCTTGACAAAGCCTATGTGAGTGTCTCTTAAGTCCCCCAAAAAGAAAACCCCTTCTCCAGTGGCCTCCCTTGGCTGATTGATATGGGACACGGAGCCAGCCATCCCTAATGATAAAATTTATTTATGCCTTTCTGTATCCGTGTATACATGTGCTTAGTGGCCTGGCAAGGAGGCAGTGGGCTTGGACCAGAGTCAGCAAACCAGAAAATAAAGCAAATGCATCTTACAAATGACCTCTGCCTCTCACAAATCACCATCAGGCAAGCCCCTTGGTTACAGAGCCTTTATTCCTTCTCATCCTTTCTTTTCCTTCTAATTAGAGCAAATCAATCCTTTCTCAAAGAGTAAACGTTAGAAAATTTTAAACGGGAGTGAGGGGGAGCCACTGACAACATCGAAGAATAAAAAGACACACAGACCCCCCAGTTTCCCGGAATAAAAGCCAGCTGGATAAGAGGAAATAAAAGCATCATGTTCATCCTCCCCAGTTGCCAGAGAGCCAACATGTGGCATATGGGAAAAGGAGATTTCACAGTCACGGCACGTTTCTGACCTATATCAGAATGCCGCACGGGATTCTTAGCCTCGTGTATCTGATTCGTCTCATAGCACCCTTGTGAGAAAGCGGATGCGGTGCTGGAAAGCCGGGCTGGATGCAGCATCAGGACCCCAGTGCAGAGCTGCAGCTTCTCCACGTACCAGCTGGGCCAGCAGCAGCCCTGCCCTGGACCCCGGGGTTCCATCCGTGACCCCCAGGCGCTTAGGGAGACTCCCCAGCCTCAGAAGGGGTCTGGGGAAGAGAATCCTGCGCACCTGGTGGGGGAGACGGGTCCCTCTGGCTCTGATCACAGCCAGCGAGCACTGAGTGCTGTGTGTTTGTGATGATTCCATGACACTTCCAGTTTTGAAGACCACAAAATGACTGAGAGGAAGAGAAGACACCATGAAGGCAGGATCATAAAGGCTGGCATGCTTTAATAAGGAAGGGAAGAAAAAAGAATTAAAGTGAAGAAACTTGTAGGTTAACATTCTTCTTCAGCCATACTCTAAAACAGAAGGACAGATTGAATTTTCTCTTGAATTTGTCTGGGAAATCCCCAAAAGTCACATGTCCTATAGGTTGTTTTATCAGGAAGGGAAAAGGTTTAAAAACCATCAAAACAATAACATGAAGCAGTTTCTCCTTGCTGTTTGTTCTTGCATGAGATATAAACATCTTTAAGGAAATGCTCTAGAATCTAGCTGAGCACCTTATTAGTAAATGGATTTTTTTTTTTTTTGCATCAGGCTCCTTTTAATTGCTTCCCCAATACGGTTGTCCTTTGGTATCTGCAGGCAACTGGCTCAAAGAAACCCTGTGGTTACCAAAATCCACAGATGCTCAAGTCCTTTATATTCACATAAAATGACTTGGTCTTTGCATGCAACATACACAGCAACATCCTTGCCCTATATACTTGGTTGCGCCCAGTCTTAGTTGAGGCATGTGGGATCTTCGATCTTCGCTGCAGCACACAGGATCTTTAGTTGTGACATGCGGGATCTGGTTCCCTGACCAAGGATCGAACCCAGGCTCCCTGCATCAGGAGCTCGGAGTCTTAGCCACTGGACCACCAGGGAAGCCCTGATCCTCCCTATACTTTGAACTATCTCTGGATTATTCACAATAATATCTCACTGTGGTGTTTTTTCTTTCTCTTGATTAGTGATGTTAAACACCTTTTCATGTATCTGTTGGCCATCTGTACGTCATCTTTGGAAAATGTCTGTTCAGATCCTCACTCATTTTTTCGATCGGATTTCTTGGCTTTTTGCTATTGATTTTGTGAGTTCTTTGTACATTGTTAATATTAACCCTTTATCAGACATGTGACTTGCAGTATTTTTCCTATTTGGTAGATTGCCTTTTCATTTTGTTGATGGTTTCCTTCACTGTAGAGAAGCTTTTTTCTTATTTGTATTTATGTTTAATGAGTATTTTAGATAAGATTTTATTTGAGGTGCCTGTTCTGTAATTGTATCCCTGTCCATATTATAATATTTACACCATTCTGGCTGAATCAGGCTGTTACCTTGCACTATCAACAGCAACTGACAGTTAACTACTTCTGAAGACACCAATGGTTATTATAATCATTTCTGACTAATCGGTTATTCCAACTAAGTAATCATGAGAATTTCAAATGCCGGTTTTGCTACTATTTAGTTGTGTGACTTCAGAGAACCCACTTAACATCTCTGTACCTTAGCTTCACTGCCTATAGAATGGGTTTTTTATGTGTATTAAATGGCTTAGTAGAGGAAAAGCATTTATGGCAGTATCTGGCACACAGTAAGTGCTACCAAGTGTTGGTGCCATTTGTTTTGAGCTTAAAAGTGCACAGAAGACCTATCACATTCTCTCAGTTTGAGATCTTCGCCACAACCTCGTGGACAGGTGAATTTTAAAGGCTTACCCAAAAACCAGCGTTACCGTGTGCTGGGGCAACACTCCAGGAGAGGTCCTTAGATCATCCGACGAGTTTCCTTCCAGTCCCCTTTCCTGCGAGTGAGAAAATACCCAAAGACACTTAGTGACTTAGGCAAGATGGCGGTGGTGGTTTTTCACTCGCTCAGTCACGTCTGACTCTTTTGCAACCCCTGGACTGTAGCCCTCCAAGCTCCTCTGTCCATGGGATTCTCCAGGCAAGAACACTGGAGTCGAGTGACATTTCCTTCTCCAGGGGATCTTCTTGATCCCAGGATCGAACTGACATCTCCTGCTTGGCAGGGAGATTCTTTACCGTTGAGCCACCCAGGAAGCCAGGCAAGGTGGTAAAGCAGGTTAGTGGTCACTCGTGACTGGAACCTGGACTTCTGCCTCTGCATTTCTTTCTTCTAGCAAGTGAACGGCTTATTTGCCTGTTTAAATAACTTTTTGATGAGACAGTGCACTTCACGCACGGACCCTGGGCCTGGCCTCTCCGCTGCCGCTTGCCGCCCTCTGCTTCCTCTGTGGTTGAAGTCCAGGCTCACAACGTGTTGCTGCTTTTCAGCGCAGAGTTTGACCCACCGATCACCTGATGTGAGCGTGCAGGATTCCCTCAGCATTGATGAAATACGGATATATAGACAAATTGAACCTGTGCCAGGCCCTGTGTTACATTTTACACACAGTCCTAATAATAACACCATTCTCCACACTGGCTGTACCCACTTACATTCCCACCAGCAGTGTGGGAGGCTCCCTTCTCTCCACACCTTCTCCAACATTTGTTACTTGTAGATTTTTTGACTCACGGCCATTCTGACCAGTGTGAAGTGATACTTCATTGTAACTTTGCTTTGCATTTCTCTAATTAGCGATGTTGAGCATCTTTCCATATGCCAATTTGTCCATCTGTACTTCTTCTTTGGAGAAATGTCTGTTTAGACCTTCTGCCCATTTTCTGATCGGGTTGTTTACTACTATTAGATGAGCTGTTTGTGTCTTTTCTAAATTAAGCCCTGTTGGTCACATTGTTTGCAAATATTTTCTCCCATTCTGTATGTGGTCTTTTCGTTTTGTTTATAGTTTGCTGTACAAAAGCTTTTAACTTTAATTAGGTCCCAGTTGTTTATTTTTGCTTTTATTTCTGTTGTCTTGAGAGATTAACCTAAGCAAACATTGGTACAATTTATGTCAGAGAATGTTTTGCCTGTATTCTTCCTGGGATATTTATGGTGTCATTTTGAGTTTACTTTGCGTATGGTGTGAGAGAGGTGTGAGGGAGTGATCTGACTTCATTGATTTATATGCAGCTGTCCAGCTTTCCCAACACCACTTGCTGAAGAAACTGTCTTTCCTCCCTTATAGTCTTGTCTCCTTTGTCAAAAATTGACCATAGGTGTGTGGATTTATTTCTGGGCTCTCTGTTATACATGTCTATTTTTGTGCTGGTACCATACCATTTTGATTATTGAAGCTTTCTATTGTTGTCTTGGGAAAACTCCAGGAGATGGTGAGGAACAGGGAGGCCTGGCATGCTGCAGTCTATGGGGCTCCAAAGAGCTGGACACAGCTTGGCAATGAGCAACTACTACTGTCTGAAATCTAGGAGGGTTATGCTTCTGCTTTGTTCTCTTCCCTCAAGATTGTTTTGGCAATTCCGAGTCTTTCATGGTTCCATATAAACTTCAGGATTCCTTGTTCTGTGGGTAGCTTGACAGGGATCATATTAAATCTGTAGATTGCTTTGGACAGTATGCCATTTTAATCATCCTGATTCTTATTAATAAAACCCTAGAGCATGCGGTATCTTTCTGTTTCTTTGAATCATCTTCAATTGTCTCATTGTTCTCTGCATGTAAATCCTTCACCTCCTAAGTCAGGTTCCTAAGTATTTTTTAATATGATTTTTTTCAAAGGGATTTTTGTTTTTTTACTTTCCCTTTCTGATATTTCATTGTTAGTGAAGAATAAAGAAATACAACAGATTTCTGTACCTAAATTTGTATTCTGCTACTTTACTGTATTATTTTATTAATGTTAGTCATTTTTGTGTGGTCTTTAGGGTTTCATATATACCATCATGTCATCTGCATATAGTGACAGTTTGACATCTTTTCTCCCAATTTGGATATGTTTTATTTCTTTTCTGACTATTGTGGCCCTGGAAGGAAAGTTATGACCAACCTAGACAGCATATTAAAAACCAGAGACATTACTTTGTCAACAAAGGTTTAGTCATTTTTGTGTGGTCTTTAGGGTTTCATATATACCATCATGTCATCTGCATATAGTGACAGTTTGACATCTTTTCTCCCAATTTGGATATGTTTTATTTCTTTTCTGACTATTGTGGCCCTGGAAGGAAAGTTATGACCAACCTAGACAGCATATTAAAAACCAGAGACATTACTTTGTCAACAAAGGTCCATCTAGTCAAGGCTATGGTTTTTCCAGTAGTCATGTATGGATGTGAGAGTTGGACTGTAAAGAAAGCAGAGCACAGAAAATTGATGCTTTTGAACTGTGGTGTTGGAGAAGACTTCTGAGAGTCCCTTGGACTGCAAGGAGATCCAACCAGTCCATCCTAAAGGAGATCAGTCCTGAGTGTTCATTGGAAGGACTGATGTTGAAGCTGAAACTCCAGTAGTTTGGCCACCTGATGTGAAGAGATGACTCATTTGAAAAGGCCCTGATGCCAGGAGAGATTGAGGGCAGGAGGAGAAGGGAACGATAGAGGATGAGATGGTTGGATGGCATCACCGACCCAATGGACATGGGTTTGGGTGGACTCCGGGAGTTGGTGATGGACAGGGAGGCCTGGTGTGCTGCAGTTCATGGGGTCACAGAGAGTTGGACACGACTGAGCGACTGAACTGAACTGAACTGTGGCTAGAACTTCCAAAACTGTGTTGACTAGAAGTGGTGAGTGTATATATCCTTGTCTCGGTCCTGATCTGAGAGGAAACGCTTTCAAGAGTTTCACCACGGAGTATGACGTTAGCCGTGGGTTTGTCATAGATGGCCTTTATTATGTTGAAGTATGCTCTGTCTGTGCCTACTTTCTGGAGAGTTTTTATCATAAAAGAAGGTTGAGTTTTTTCAAAATGTTTTTCTGCACTTCATGTGGTTTGTATTCTTCAATTTGTTAATAACTTATTGACTACAGCCATATTATTATAAAACATTATTGAGATATTTTACTGTTCACTTACATAAAAATCACCAGCAACAGGCGTTAGTCCTGCAAAAATCCCCCAGGCAATAATGTGTTAATATTGTGTATCATACTGATACATACTGTGGATATTGAAAAACCCTTGCATCCCTGGGATAAATCGCATTTGATCATAGTGTATGATCCTTTTAATGTACTGTTGGAGCTGGTTTGCTGATATTTTGTTGAGGACTTTTCCATCTCTGTTCATCAGTGATACTGGCCTGTAATCTTCTCTTGCTGCTACTGCTAAGTCACTTCAGTCGTGTCCGACTCTGTGTGACCCCATAGACGGCAGCCCACCAGGCTCCCCCATCCCTGGGATTCTCCAGGCAAGAATACTGGAGTGGGTTGCCATTTCCTTCTCCAGTGCATGAAAGAGAAAAGTGAAGGTGAAGTCGCTCAGTCTGTCCGACTGTTAGCGACCCCATGGACTGCAGCCCACCAGGCTCCTCCGTCCATTGGATTTTCCAGGCAAGAGTACTGGGGTGGGGTGCCGTTGCCTTCCCTGAATCTTCTCTTATGTGGTATCTTTGTCTAACTCTGGTATCAGGTTGATAGTGGCCTTGTAGAATGAGTTAAAGAGTGTTCCCTCTCTTGAAATTCTTTGGACAAGCTTCAGAAGAACAGGTATTAACTCTTCCAAAGTGTTTGAAAGTAGTCTGTGAAGCCACCTGCTGCTGGATTTTTGTTGTTGAGAATTTTTAAATTACTGACTCAATTTCAGTACTGGTAACTGGCCTATTATTTTCTATTCCATCCTGATCAGTCTTCGGAGATTTTCTTTTGACTTTCTATGAGCTTGTCCATTTCTTCTAGTCTGTGCGTTTTACAGGTGTAGGGCTCCGAAGGTGGCTCAGCTGGTAAAGAACCCACCTGCCAATGCAGGAGACAGACAAAAGTTGGATCCCTGGGTTGGGGAGATCCCCTGGAGAAGGGCACGGCGACCCGCTCCACCATTCTTGCTTGGAGAATCCCATGGACAGAGGAGCCTGTTGGGCTACAGCCCTTAAGGTCCCAGAGAGTCAGACATGACTGAGGTGACTCAGCGCATAGGAACTTGCAACAGTCCTTTATGGTCGTTTGTATTTCTATGGGGACAGTTTGACTTCTCCTTTTTCATCTCTGATTTTATCGACCTGTGTGCCCTCTCTTTTTTTTCTGGATGAGTCTGCCAAAAGGTTTATCAATTTTGTTTATTCAAAGAACCAGCTTTTAGTTTGATCTTTTCTGTTATTTTTTTAGGCTCTTTCATTTATTTCTGATCTTATTTTTTTCCTCCTCCTAGCTTTGGGTTTTATTTGTTGATCTTGCTCTAGTTGCTTTAGGTATAAGTTAGGTTGTTTGAGGTTTTTCTTGCTTCCTGATGTAAGACTGTATTGCTATAAACTTCCCTCTTCGAATGGCTTTTGCTGTGTCCCGTAGGTTTTGAATCATCATGCTTTTGTTTTCATTTGTCTCTAGGTATTTCTTTATTTTTTATTTCTTCAGTGATCCATTGGTTGTTTAGAAGCTTCTTATTTAGCCTCCACATGATTGTGTTTCCAGCTTTTTTGTTTTTGGTAATTGATTCAAATCTCATAGTGCTGTGCTCAGAAAAGATGCTTGATATGATTTCAATTTTCTTAAATTTACTGAGGCTTACTTTGTGCCCAGCATGTGATCAGTTCCTAGAGAATGTTCCAGAACTTGAGAAGAATGTGTATTTGATTGCTTTTGAATGAAATGCTCTTGATATTCAACTAAGTCCAAATGGTATAAACGTGTCCTTTAAAGCCTCTCCTTCCTTACTGATTTTCTATCTGGATGATCTGTTCAGTGATGAAAGTGGGGTGTTAAAAGCCCCCAACCGTTATTATGTTACTATCAGTTTCTTTTTATGTCTGTGAACATTTGCTTTATATATTGAGGTGCTCCTATGTTGGGTGCATATATATATAGTTACAACTGTTATATCTTCTCTTGGATTGATCCCTTGATTATTATGTAGTGTCCTTCTTTGTCTCTTGTAACATGCTTTTTATTTTAAAGTCTATTTTGTACAATATGAGTATTCCTACTCTAGCTTTCTTCTGATTTCCATTTGCATGGAATATCTTTTTCCATCCCCTGACTTTCAGTCTGCATATGTCTCTAGGTCTGAAGTAGGTCTCTTATAGGCAGCATATAAATGGGTCCTGTTTTTGTATTTAGCCCGTCTATATCTTTTGGTTGGATCCTTTTATCTATTTACATTTAACGTAGTTATTGATATGTGTGTTCTTACTGCCATTGTGTTAATTGTTTTGAATTTGATTTTGTAGGTCATTTTCCTTCTTTTATTCTCTTATCCTATGATTTGATGGCTATCTTTGCTGTTATGTTGGGATTCATTTTTCTTTTTTGCCTAAAAATATATATTATAGGGTTGTTTTTTTTTGGCAGTTACCATGAGGTTTTGATATACAGCATTCTGTATATACATACACACATACATGTATATATACACATACACATGATTATTTTAAGTTGCTGATCTCTTAATTTCAAATGCATTTCAAATATCCTGCATTTGTACTCTCCTCTTCTATTACTAGTTTAGATATCATAGTTGTGTGTGGATGATTTCCGACCTTTACTGTTGTTTGCCTTTACTGGTGAGCTTTCCCATTTCATAATTTTCTTGTTTCTAGTTGTGGCCTTTTCCTTTCACCTATTGGAGTTCTTTTAGCATTTCTTGTAAAGCTGGTTTGGTGGTGCTGAGTTCTTTTGGCATTTGCCTGTCTGTACAGCTTTGGATTCCTCTGTCAAATCTGAATGAGTGCCTTGCTGGGTAGAGTATTCTCGGTTGTAGGTTTTTCCATTCATCACTTTAATTATATCATGCCACTCCCTTCTGACCTGGAGTTTCTGCTGAAAAAAAATGAGCTGATAAGCTTATGGGGATTCCCGTGTATGTCATTTGTTGCTTTTCTCTTGTTGACTTAGTATTTTTGTCACTTTGATTAGTATGCATCTCTGTGCTGTTCCTCCTTGGGTTGATCCTGCCTGGGACTTTCCTTACTGGATGTGGGTGACTGTTTCCTTCCCCACGTTAGGGAAGTTTTCAACTATTCTCTCTTTGAATATCTTCTCAGGCCCTAGGCCTTCTGGAACCCCTATCATGCAAACGTTACTACATTTGGTGTTGTCCCAGAGATCTCTTAAACTGTCCCCTTTTCATTATCTTTTTTCGTTATTCTGTTCTATGGCAGTGATTTCCATGACTTTCTTCCAGCTCACTTATCTGTTCCTTTGCCTCATTTTTTTCTGCTCTTGAGTCTACTTTTTTCATCTCAGTTACTGTATTTATCCACTCTTGTTCTTCTTTACATTTTCTAGCTATTTATTAAAACTGTAACTTCTCACTCTGCACTCACTCTTTTCCTGAGTTCTTGGATCATCTCTACGGTCATTACACTGAGCTCTTTCTTGCGTGGATTGCCTATCTCCAGGTCACTTAGTTGTCCTTCTATGGTTCTATCTTGTGTCTTCATCTGAAACATATTCCTCTACCATCTCACTTTGTCTCAGTTTCTAACTGTATGCTGTAACAACTCACTCAGTCGTGTCCGACGGTTTGTAATCCCATGGACTGCAGCACGCCAGGCTTCCCTGTTCTTCACTGTCTCCCTGAGTTTACTCAAACTCCTGTCCATCGAGTCACTGATGCCATCCAACCATCTCATCCTCTGTCACCCCCTTCTGTCCTCAGTCTTGCGCAGCATCAAGGTCTTTTTCCAGTGAGCTGGGTTTTCACATCAGGTGGCCAAATATTGGAACTCCAGTTCAGCAGCACATTTTTATGTACGTGGAAAGTTACGTTTCTCGGCTTTGGAGAAGTGGCATTGTATAGGGGCTGTCCTTCCTGTCCCAGCAGTACACGCCCCCTCTTGTCATCCAAGGGCCAGGGACCAGCTGGTCCCAGGGCAGGCTCTGGTCTGCATTTGCTGACTTAGTTCCACGCGTTGCTGGATTGTAGTTCCCTTGCTTCGGGGTGTCTTGCCCCCGTGATGGGTGAGGCTGGTCTAGAGGTTTATCCAGGCTTCCTGATGGGAAGGGCTGGTACATGCCCACTGGTGAGTGGGGCTGTGGCAAGGGGCGTGTCTAAAGGTGGCTGTGTGCTCCGGAAGTCTTTAGGCAGCCAGTCTGCTGCTGGGTGGGGCTGTGTTCCCACCATGGTGGTGGTTTTGCCTGAGGTGTCCCAGCACCAGAGCCTGCAGGATTTTGGGTGGGGCCAGGTCTTGGTTCCAAAATGGCAGCCTCCAAGAGCGCTCACACAGATGAACAGTCCCCAGTGCTTCTGCCACCAGTGTCTGTGTCCCCACGGTGAGCCCCAGCCACCCCCTGCCTCCCCAGGGAGACCCTCCAAGACCAGCAGGTAGGTCTGGCCCAGGCTCTTACAAAGTCACTGCTTTTGCCCTGGCTCTTGGAGTACACGAGACATCGGGTAAGCCCTCCAAGGGCAGAGCTGCTGTTACCCCAGTCCTGTGGAACTTCGGTACTCAAGCACTGGTGGTTTTCATGACCAAATGCTCTGGACACGCCTCCTCCTAATGCCAGAACCCAGGGCTAAGGAGTCTGACATGGGGCTCAGACTTCTCACTCTTGTGGGAGACCTTCTGCTGTATATGTCTTCTCCAGCGTGTGGGTCACCCACGCAGGGGGTAATGGGATTTGACTATATCACACGTGCACCCCTTTTACCTTTTTGTTGAGTTTCTTCTTTACATCTTTAGATTAGAATATCTTTTTTGGTAGGTTCAAGTCTTTTTTTTATCAGTGGTGGTTCAGCAATGGGTTGGGATTTTGGTGTGCTTATGTGAGGAAGTGAGCTCAAGTTCCTTCTATTCTGCCATCAGCATGATGAATAAACTCTTAATTACTGATTTTTTTTTTTTAAACCAGTGCCATATCAACAGGCACAACAGCACCCCTTCACAGTGATGATAATGCAGTCTAATTGTATATCCATTACAGAACTGCCTTCAGCCCTAACAGGGCAACCTCTGGGGTTCTGAGTGATGCAGGATGCCCCAGCAACACTGGCAGGGGGTCCTTGTCCAGGTTCTAGAAGCTGTGTTCCCTGAATTATGGCTCTCTATCTCTCTCTCTCCAAAGTCAGCCATGGCAAGATGGACTTCCTTCTAACCGTGCATCCATCTAGTTTGATCCAATATTTTGTTTTAAATTTTGTCTCTATTATTCATCAAAGATATGTGCTCAGACACTAAGTTGTGTCTGACTCTTTGCAACCCCATGGCCTGTAGGCCACCAGGCTCCTCTGTCTGTGAGATTCTCGCTGCAAGAATACTAGAGTGGGGTGCCCTTTCATTCTCCAGGGAATCTTCCCGACCCAGGGACTGAACCTGCGTCTCTTACATCTCCTACACTGGCAGGGAGACTTACTACTAGCTCCACATAGGAAGCCCCAGATATTGGCCTATAATTTTTTTGATATTGTCTTTGTCTGATTTTGGTAGCAGGTGCTGGTGGCTTCCTATAAAACTTTGGGAATATTCCTTCTTCCGCCTGTTGGAAGAGTTTGAGAAGGATCCGTGTAGTTCCTTTGTGTATTTGGTAGAATTCCCCAGTGAAGCCATCTGGTCCTGGACTTTGGTTTGCAGGGAGTTTTTTTTTTTTTTTTTTTTTTTTTTTAGTTACAGATTCTATTTCACTTCTAGTGATCTATCTGTTCAAAGTATCTATTTCTTCTTGACTCTGGGTTGTATGGTTTCTAGAAACGTGTCCATTTCTTATAGGTTGTCCAGTTGGTTGGCATGTAATTATCCCTAGTTCTCTTACATTTTGTATTTCTGTGGTATCAGTTGTTTGGTCTCTCAATCATTAACTGGAAAGCATCCACGGTGGTGCTAGTGGTAAAGAACCCACCTATCAACGCAGGAGACATAAGAGAGGTGGGTTCAATCCCTGGGTCAGGAAGATCCCCTGGAGGGTCCCCAGGGACAGAGGAACCTGGCAGACTATACTCCACCGGGTCGCAGAGAAGTCGGACACGACCGAAGCAACTTAGGGCACACACACACACAGTATCTATACAGTGATTGTACCATGAAAGACTAATGAGGTCTTATCTGCTGAGCCTTTCTGTATGTCCAAAGCTGTGCTAAGCCTGTAGTCTTTACACATCCTTACTGAATGTTGTTGTTCCCACTTTCTGTGACTTACAGAGACTATCTCAAAAGTGACTTTTCTTCCTTTCTAACAGATATCTGCAAACGAAATCGAAATGCTTTTGATGAGGTTGCCACGCATGTTTAAACAGGAATTCACAGGCGTGGGAGCAACGCTGGAAAAAAGGTGGAAGCTGTGTGCCTTCGAAGGAATTAAAACTACCTAACTGTGAAGAGCGATGAAATCTCTGGACGAAACCGCCTGAACCCAGTCAGGGCTGTGCCGCGTGAGCCCAGGAGGTTTGGGGCAGGTCCAACGCGGGACCTTTATGGAGCCGTCAGAGCCGGACTGTAGTTACATCTGTGGCATTCTCTTGTGAGTGGAAATGTAATTGTGTACCAGTTCCCTAAAACAAAGCTTCATACTGTGACAGATCTGTTTGCTATGAAAACCAATGATTCCACAGTCATAGTGATGGCAGAACCCTAAAATATGCTACATTTGAGACTAGCTCACCAAGCAGAATATTTAAAGTTAATAATGGTGTAGCAATGGTCATTGCTAGGCTACAAAGCTGTATATGTAATGTATAACTGAAATCATTCAATGACATTTTCCTGAAAGTCTTTCTGTTTTAGTAAAAAAAAAAAAAAAGAAGAAGAAGAAAGAAAAAAAGTAATTTTACAGTAAGGAAAAAAAATCATACCAAAAGAAAACTTGAATATGTGTCTGAACAGTTATTGTATTTTGTAAAGTAAGTTATATGCTGTTCTAGGGACTTTTGCCTTATTGAAGAGGCAGAAAATGTGATTGGACCCCTTGAGAATGCTTTATCAAGAATATTATTTTTCTAATGTAACAATCCTCCATCATACATTCTTTTAACATGGACTGCATAACAATTTTCATAAAATGTAAATAAAAGAAAAACTAGTGCTACTGTCTTGTACTTGGTATGTAATATTCAGGTTTATGCATCAAAATGAACATTCAGTAAATATTGCTGTGACAAATTTTATAGCAAAGATACTAATTTTTTTCAATAAATATGACTTCTACCATATTGGTTTTGCAAATTATTCTTTGATATATTTTAAGAAATATCTTTCACATTATTCGGTCCCATCTCATAGCCCATTATTTTTAAATGATTAAATAAATGCATGAGTGACATGAAGAGACAAAACTTTTCAGACAAATATATAAAAACCATAAAGTGGAAAGTACTCAGAAAAGATTATATAGCATTAGAATGGATATTATTTGAAAATACCAAGATATGACAGCCAAATATAATCAATTTAAATTTTATGTTTGTTTTGTATCCTCATGCATAGAAACAAAGTAGCCAGTTACTTACTATTATTAATTCCTGGGTTTATTTTTATGTTTTCTAGAAAACATACAAGTTAGAAAAAGAATTTTTAAATGCACACGTCAGCAATTTAGAGAAAAATGTAGGTTTCCCTTCTTTAAATGTAAGTAGAACAGAGCTTTCAATTGTATTTCCCTCCTGTTTCCTTACATGAGAATCACAAATAGCAAGTATTCAAGATACTGATTGATTTTAAATGAAACATTTTTTAGGAAGACAGCTGAACAGTGAATGTTATTTAAAATTCCAAAAAGACATTCATAATTTTCTTTTGGACATTATTGTCCTCCGGCTCTTTTTATTGAGTCCTGATAAATTAAGATTCCTTTTCATGCCTCCCATAAATATCTACACATATGTTATATTCAGGCTCAGTGCTAACACCATGAATATGCCGCTGAATAAGAAAGGAACCCGCCCCCCACCCCAACCAATGAACTCAGAGTTCAATGGGGAAAAGAAATTTTCCCAAAAGTGTCTATATGATGTGAACCATGTGACAGGAAAGATGTGATCATGGAGCCATGATCCAACCTAAATATCAATGTCACATTAATGCTGAAACACTTGAGGTCTCTCCACTACCATCTGTCAATGCCCACCACCACCACCACCATCCTGAAACGTTTAGGTCAGGAGACAAATAAGGATACAGCAATCCGAAAGGGGACCTCCTTATTTACAGATTAAATGTTACCATAAAATAGAAGACCTAAGAGGTTCACCTGAAAAAGAAAAGACAAATTCAGTCAAGTGGCAGTTAAAGACAACGTCTAGTAGGGGCCTAAAGGAAAGTACCATAATCTAGACCCTCTGCAAGCTGAAAACCTGGTCGATGTTTTCAAGTGTGCATTCGTACTTTCAAGGATTGCCTGCAGTCACTTTAGCCCGAGGATACACTGCACAGGGCAGACCCCAACTTACGGCTTCTGCTCAGGAGAAGGAGTTGGCATGACCTCATGTTAGATCTGACATAAGACACCGCTTTCTAACTTCAATTATGTGAATGACTTATTTTTGCCAGAAAAAAAAAACAAAAACTTCTGAATTATTTCACATGCATGCTGGTTTCAGATAGGACTTTAGATGTCACCTGGGGAAGGAAACGGCATTGGTACCTCTGAGGAGCATCTTCCTGTCTGTCACCCCATCCTCCCTAATCCTCGGGATAATCCTATTAAAGAGGACAGTGAGACGTAAGAGACGCAGGTTCGATCCCTGGGTCAGGAAGATCCCCTGGAGAAGGAAATGGCAACCCATTCCAGTATTCTTGCCTGGAGAATCCCATGGACAGAGGAGCCTGGCAGGCTACAGTCCACAGGGTTGCAAAGAGGTGGACATGACTGAAGTGACCGAGTCTATACATGCACTACTTGTCACAATTCTACACAGCTTTAAGAGGAAAACACAAAGCCTCTCCTCAGCCATGAAACCTTCCTCCATCCCCCAGAAGTCGCTTCTCCTGCCTCTGTATGACCATCATCCACGTGGGCGATTTCTTAAGGCACTAACTCCCCAGCGGTCTTTGCCTCGTCTCCTTATTAGATCACAGGCTCTTTGAGGAATCCAAGCCTGTCTCATTTACTTTGAATGTTTCTCAAAGTGATGTTACTTATAAATATTTAGAACGCAAGACAGAGAAAGAACCAAGATGTTTTTCTGCCTCCAGAGACCAGTTTGCTTAGACACAAAAGAAAAAAATTACAAAATATTTTAAAAGGCTGCAAATATTTTAGATCTGAGATTCCAAGACAGAAAATGTAGGTAATAATATACTGTATGGTATGGAAATACAAGAAGCAACCCAATTCCTCCTTAAGGTTAAAACCCAGATCAATTAGCAACTCTTCAATGAAGCCCTGATCTCCAGGATCCTCTCCTGCAGTATGTTCCTACTGCGGCCTGAGTTCTGTTTGTAACCATTTATGGACGGAGCTGTCTCTCCCACATCCTGCAGGCTGGAGACCTCCCTTACTCAGCCCTCTAGGCCCTCAGACTGACATGACATACCATGACTTTTAGGCATTTATCGACTGAAGGGACCCAACGAATGAAAGAAAAGCCCACACAGGAATTTTCTGAATTTGTTGAATCAAATCATATTGAGGTATAGGCCCAATAAAAAATAAAGGCTAGACCTTTCTTCTGCTCAGCGGTAAGATCCTGGCAGAATTCTTTTTTTTTTTAACACATTATTGACCAGAGATATTTTAATACATGTTTTGTTACACCTGAATGTTACTGGCTGTACACATTTAAATATTCACTTACATAACAAATTACTGACCACAGACATTAGTTTCTGCAAAAATCCCCTGTACATGCATACATGTAATACGGCTGCTGCTGCTGCTGCTAAGTCGCTTCAGTCGTGTCCGACTCTGTGCGACCCCACAGACGGCAGCCCATTGGGCTCCGCCATCCCTGGGATTCTCCAGGCAAGAACACTGGAGTGGGTTGCCATTTCCTTCTCCAATGCATGAAAGTGAAAAGTGAAAGTGAAGTCGCTCAGTCGTGTCTGACTCAGCGACCCCATGGACTGCAGCCTACCAGGCTCCTCCATCCATGGGAGTTTCCAGGCAAGAGTACTGGAGTGGGGTGCCATTGCCTTCTCCGAATACGGCAGCAATATGTTAAAAATTTTTATTGTGGGAAAATACACATAACGTTTACACTTTTAACCATTCATAATTGTATGAATCAGTAGCATTAAACACTTTCACAATGGTGACACGGCTAGTCGCCGCTGTATAACTTTTTCATCATCCTCAACAAAAATTTTAATACACCCATTAAACAATAACTCCCTATCCCCCTCCTTCCAGCCCCTGGTAACCTCTCTCCTACATTATGTCTCTTTGAATGTACCTAGTCTCACATATTTCACGTAGCTGAATGTCCTTCAGACTCATCCATAGCACGTGTCAGAATTTCATTCCTTTCTGAGGCTGAATAATACTTTGTGGTATGAGAACTCTTCTTGCTGGCTTAAGTACCTGTTATCTATTGCAGCAAGGAAAAGTCCCTTGTCTACGTTTGAAAGTACTTAAGTACTTTTAGTAAATACCACATCAAAAACAACATTTGCAAGTGTAGAGAAGTTTGCTTCCATCTAGATAAACTTCCTTTTCATTGAGAGTAATAAAAATGAAATGACAAAAGTAGAAAATGTTGGTAGTAATTGTGTAGAAAAAGACTGTTTCAACAAATATCCATGCAACAAATGTGATATGTGCCGAGCTGTTTTCTCTTGGTAAGGGTTGGGGCTGTTTCAGGGTTTTTTTTTTTTTAATCCATTTTCTAAAAATGGGTGCTGTGTTTGTTTCACTCAATAAAAGACATTTTATCCCCAAACCGTAAGAACTATTTCACCATAATACTCATAGTTTCTCCTCATAAACTGAGAAAATAAAGAGATGTTAGAGTCCTAAAATCTTATAGCTTGGCTCACTTTATATCAAAATGGTAAAAGGTTCACATGTATATTCAATCACATTAGTATCTGAATAAACTATAACTTTCACAAGCAGCATACCAAACATAAACATTTCAGAGTTAAACAACTTATGAATGTGTTTATATATTAGATCACTAAAAATACTATCTTTCTAGTTCCACCAACTCCAGTTCCCCTCTTCTGCTCTCCGAAAGTGGATCTTTTTCGAAAAATGTCTGGGCTTCAAACACCTGACAGTTTCTCATACTAGGAGATTGTTCAGTCTGTGTGGAGTCGAGTCTAGCCCCAGCCCTCACTGGGGCTGTTACCAAGCCTCGTTACTTAACCCCAAAGAGGTGCTAGCCCCACATTCGTGATACACTAATGTTAACACCTATGGCAGAGGATCACCGTGACTGATTCAATAAGACAGCATGCATAAAGCACCCAGATCGGAGCCAGGGAGACTGAAGTCACTGGTTTCTTCAAAGACTGAACTTTCAGGGTGGCCCTGTGGCTCAGTGGTAAAGAATCCGCCTGCCGATGCAGGAGCCACGGGTTCTATCTCTGATTAGAGAAGATTCCACATGCCATGGAGCAACTAAGCCCGTGGGCCACAACTCCTGAGTCTATTCTCCAGAGGCCAGGAGCCACAACTAAGCCTGTGTGCTGCAGCTACTGAAGCCTGCATGCCCTAGAGCCCGTCCTCCGCATCAAAAGAAGCCACTGCAATGCGAAGCCTGCACACTGCAACTACAGAGTAGCCCCCAACTGCAGAGGAAAGACTAGAGATCTCTTCAAGAAAATTAGAGACACCAAGGGAACATTTCATGCAAAGATGGGCTCGATAAAGGACAGAAAACATATGGACCTAACAGAACCAGAAGATATTAAGAAGAGGTGGCACAAATATACAGAAGAACTGTACAAAAAAGATCTTTATGACCCAGATAATCACAATGGTGTGATCACTCACCTAAAGCTAGACATCCTGGAATGTGAAGTCAAGTGGGCCTTAGAAAGCATCACTATGAACAAAGCTAGTGGAGGTGATGGAATTCCAGTTGAACTATTTCAAATCCTGGAAGATGATGCTGTGAAAGTGCTGCATGCAATATGCCAGCAAATTTGGAAAACTCAGCAGTGGGCACAGGACTGGAAAAGGTCAGTTTTCACTGGAATCCCAAAGAAAGGCAATGCCAAAGAATGCTCAAACTACCGCACAATCGCACTCATCTCACACGCTAGTAAAGTAATGCTCAAAATTCTCCAAGCCAGGCTTCAACAGTACATGAACCATTTCCAGATGTTCAAGCTGGTTTTAGAAAAGGCAGAGGAACCAGAGATCAAATTGCCAACATCCACTAGATCATGGAAATAGCAAGAGAGTTCCAGAAAAACATCAACTTCTGCTTTATTGACTGTGCCACAGACTCTGACTGTGTGGATCACAATAAACTGTGGAAAATTATGAAAGAGATGGGAATACCAGATCACCTGACCAGCCTCTTGAGAAACCTGTATGCAGGTCAGGAAGCAACAGTTAGAACCGGACATGAAACAACAGACTGGTTCCAAATAGGAAAAGGAGTATGTCAAGGCTGTATATTGTCACCCTGCTTATTTAACTTATATGCAGAGTACATCATGAGAAACGCTGGGCTGGATGAAGCACAAGCTGGAATCAAGATTGCCAGGAGAAATATCAATAACCTCAGATATGCGAGGACACCACCCTTATGGCAGAAAGTGAAGAACTAAAGAACCCCTTGATGAAAGTGAAAGAACAGAGTGAAAAAGTTGGCTTAAAGCTCAACATTCAGAAAAC
>SJYX01014280.1:270310-286716 GCA_006410675.1 Oreotragus oreotragus
GTGATGCCATCCAGCCATCTCATCCTCTGTCGTCCCCTTCTCCTCCTGCTCCCAATCCCTCCCAGCATCAGTCTTTTCCAATGAGTCAACTCTTCGCATGAGGTGGCCAAAGTACTGGAGTTTCAGCTTTAGCATCATTCTTTCCAAAGAAACACCAGGGCTGATCTCCTTCAGAATGGACTGGTTGGATCTCCTTGCAGTCCAGGGGACTCTCAAGAGTCTTCTCCAACACCACAGTTCAAAAGCATCAATTCTTTGGTGCTCAGCTTTCTTCACAGTCCAATTCTCACATCCATACATGACCACAGGAAAAACCATAGCCTTGAAAAGATGGACCTTAGTCTGCAAAGTAATGTCTCTGCTTTTGACTATACTATCTAGGTTGGTCATAACTTTCCTTCCAAGGAGTAAGTGTCTTAATTTCATGGCTGCAGTCACCATCTGCAGTGATTTTGGAGCCCAAAAAAATAAAGTCTGACACTGTTTCCCTATCTATTTCCCATGAAGTGATGGGACTGGATGCCATGATCTTCGTTTTCTGAATATTGAGCTGTAAGCCAGCTTTTTCACTCTCCTCTTTCACTTTCTCAAGAGGCTTTTTAGTTCCTCTTCACTTTCTGCCATAAGGGTAGTGTCATCTGCATATCTGAGGTTATTGATATTTCTCCCAGCAATCTTGATTCCAGCTTCTGTTTCTTCCAGTCCAGCGTTTCTCATGATGTACTCTGCATATAAGTTAAATAAGCAGGGTGACAAGCCTTGATGTACTCCTTTTCCTATCTGAAACCAGTCTGTTGTTCCATGTCCAGTTCTAACTGTTGCTTCCTGACCTGCATACAGGTTTCTCAAGAGACAGGTCAGTTGGTCTGGTATTCCCATCTCTTTCAGAATTTTCCAGTTTATTGTGATCCACACAGTCAAAGGCTTTGGTCCCATCACTTCCTGGCAAATAGATGGGGAAACAGTGGAAACAGTAGCGGACTATATTTTTCTGGGCTCCAAAATTACTGCAGATGGTGACTGCAGCCATGAAATTAAAAGACGCTTACTCCTTGGAAAGAAAGTTATGACCAACCTAGATAGCATATTCAAAAGCAGAAACATTAGTTTGCCAACAAACATCCATCTAGTCAAGGCTATGGTTTTTCCAGTGGTCATGTATGGATGTGAGAGTTGGACTGTGAAGAAAGCTGAGTGCCGAAGAATTGATGCATTTGAACTGTGATGTTGGAGAAGACTCTTGAGAGTCCCTTGGACTGCAAGGAGATCCAACCAGTCCATCCTAAAGGAGATCAGTCCTGAGTGTTCTTTGGAAGGAATGATGCTAAAGCTGAAACTCCAATACTTTGGCCACCTGATGCGAAGAGGTGACTCATTGGAAAAGACTCTGATGCTGGGAGGGATTGGGGGCAGGAGGAGAAGGGGACGACAGAGGATGAGATGGCTGGATGGCATCACGGACTCGAAGCACATGAGTCTGAGTGGACTCCAGGAGTTGGTGATGGACATGGCCTGGCGTGCTGCGATTCATGGGGTCACAAAGAGTCGGACATGACTGAGCGACTGAACTGAACTAAACTGAGAGAGAAGCCCACACAGCAACGAAGACACAGCACAGCCTAAAAATAAATGCATTTAAAAATATTTTTAAAAAACTTACACCAATTTACAAGACAGAACACAGAACTTTAGATACATCAACGCAAGCAAAGTAGGCAAGCCCCTTTCCCTGCTATTTGTCTATTCCTGTCCTTAGGGATAACCAGTCAATAATATGTTTCTCAATATAAGAATAAGACAAACAATAATATAAGACAGATATAATCATCATCCCCACAAATAGTTTATTAAATATGTACAAATGTAAAATCAACATAAGGAAAATAACTGGAACTCTGGGGTTCTCCAGTACTCTTGCCTGGAGAATCCCAGGGACGGAGGAGCCTGGTAGGCTGCCGTCTATGGGGTCGCACAGAGTCGGACATGACTGAAGTGACTTAGCAGCAGCAGCCTGCAAAGAAAGGAGCTCAGTCATGTTCAACTCTTTGTGAGCCCATGGACTCTATCCCATATCAGGCTCCTCTGTCCATGGAAGTCTCTGGGCAAGAATACTGGAGTGTGTAGCCACTCCCTTCTCCAGGTGATCTTACTGACCCCGAGATCCAACCCAAGTCTCCTGCATTGTAGGCAGATTTTATACCATATGAACAACCAGGGAAGCCCCCTAACCTGCCAAGACGTTGCAGTGCTTATATGCAAATAGGCAGTCATCATCACAGTGACCATCAGCCAGGAGAAAATCTAGAACCAGAATTCTTTGTAGCAACTCCCTTTTTACTTATTTGGTTTATTTCCCACAAACAGTAATCAGGATCATATACATTCAACTGTGAAGACATTGTATGACTCTGGACAACTGCCATTTTGAACGATGATCAACTAGGTATACAGTATGCAAGGATTAAATAAAGGATTAATTATGTTCTCTTTAACCCAGCAGAAACATGGTCAAGAAAAATTATAGCTGTAGCTGGAACATGCCATAGTATTATTTTAAGAGAACATACACATCTATTATAGTTGCTGAGAGAGTCAAAGTAAAGGACTCCAGTAAATCTAGTAATTACAGACGAGTTGTGTTAATAAAATTAGCTGTTCGGATCCAAAATTTTAACTCTCTTTGCCTGCTCTCAAAACCATGGAGATATACAAACAGTAAAGCTCAGACGTTTCAGCTGCCCATTTCACCTCTTACATAATGTATCGTACAGGGCTATGTAATGGAACGTTCTTACTTCATGGGAAAAACAGACTCATAAAAAGAAATTGCAAACGTTTTACAGTAGAAAATGGTACTTTTCTAGACAAAGCAAGAAAGTGGTTAATGTACAACAAAAGGTGCATTGCAGGTAATGAAATGCATTATTTTGTCTAGCAAATGTATTTATTGTGTGTTGAAAATTGTAATATCTTCCCCTGCACAAAGAAATTTCTATATAAAGCTCATTTGTTGTTGTAGGGAGTAAAAACTCTTTTTCTTGTTTCCTAAAGCAGTTAATCTTAATATCAAGCCCAACACTGTCGAGTTCACTTAAGAAGAGCTATGTGTAGATATGAATAGGACTGAAGCAGAAACCAGAATATTCCATCTCATCTGCTTTTCATATCTGAGTGAGTGCTATGCAACCCACAACATCTGGTAGCAATCTCTTTTCAGAAAACATTCTTCTTTTCAAAAGAAAAAGCTAAAAATTGGTCAATTTGAAGCTCTCATCAATAAATAAATCTTTTGCCTTTGAATATGTTTATGCATAAGTGAGGGTTTGTCTCTCTTGTATTTTTTTGAGATAGAATGTGAAATATGGGCTGGCAAGTCAAACACTGTGTTCAGATGGGGATAATATATGAACGCCATTGTGGGTCGTTTATTAAACAGACATTGATTGTTATGTCAAATCAACATATCATGTATCATTTTTATGACTTACAATCACAGTAAATCAAGTTTCAAATAGGAAGTGCTATGAATTCTTAGGATAATTGTCACTTCCTAAGGCTGGGCAAGCAGCTGGGAAGGACTCTGCACCTCAGTATCTGTTCCTTGGGGGCTCCCCCAATGGCTCAATGGTAAAAGAATCTGCTTGCAATGCAGGAGATGTGGGTTCGACCCCTGGGTCGGGAAGATCCAATGGAGAAAGGAAATGCGAACCCAATTCCAGTATTCTTGCCTGGAAAATTCCAATCCATGGGGTTCGCAAAAGAGTCGACAAGCTAGGTGACTAAACACCACCACCACCTGTTCCTTGAGTAGATAAAGGTAACTTAGGTTCAATGTCTGCCAAAGAAAAGGCCGTGTGGTGCTATATGCAAGCAAACGGTGCCAGAGAACAGACAGCGAAATCTAGACTACGCCCACCTAGAGTCAAGTATTATATATCGCTTACTTCCACGGGCTGATAAAGGAGGAGCCTCCAGTTTTTGACTCATGGAAGGGGTGGGTCACCTGGACAGAGGCAGTACAGCAAGATTCCATTTTCTGGAATCATTTCAAGTGAGTGATCACAGGAACGTGACTTGATCTCTGAAATGGGGATGATAGTACCAACCTGTCTCATAGTCTTCCTGTAATTCTTCCCAGAAGAATTACTAGGGACTTACTAGGTCATCTAAGTTCACAGAACTTAGCAGACGTTTTCTATCTCATGGCCTCCACAGTCCACTGCCAATTGGAAAGAATCTCCCCTCAGAGGTCACCACTAATACATCAAGTGGCTTCAGCTTCCTGATTCCTCCTTGGAATAACAAATGCCTTAACACAGCATAACAGGAAATCTCCTGCAGTCCCAAGAGCCTGGTGGACTGTGAGGATAGATCTAGGCCTTCTGAAGAACTCTGCATTCCTGTGGTCTCACTGGGAGGTTTTAGGGACTCTAGAAATCAACGAAGAACCAGTAAAGTTCCTAACTCAAACCAGACCTCTTGGAAGGCAGTCTTGGCAAAGACAAACCCGGTGTGTTTTTTCAAATGTAAAATATTCCAAAGGAAACAGAAAAACATCCCGATCTTGGGACGGAGAAAGGACTGGATGTTTTATCCCTGGTCCTCGACCTCCAATAAGAAAGGGACATTTTGGTGGGAGAATCTGAGGAATAAAAATCTCTTGTGCTTCTCTGCTTCATATTACAAAGCTGAGCACCGAAGAATTGATGCTTTTGAACTGTGGTGTTGGAGAAGACTCTTGAGAGTCCCTTGGACTGCAAGGAGATCCAACCAGCCCATCCTAAAGGAGATGAGTCCTGAGTGTTCATGGGAAGGACTGATGCTAAAGCTGAAACTCCAGTACTTTGGCCGCCTCATGCGAAGAGTTGACTCATTGGAAAAGACTCTGATGCTGGGAGGGATTGGGGGCAGGAGGAGAAGGGGATGACAGAGAATGAGATGGCTGGATGGCATCACCGACTCGATGGACATGAGTTTGGGTGAACTCAGGGAGTTGGTGATGGACAGGGAGGCCTGACGTGCTGCGATTCGTGAGGTCGCAAAGAGTCAGACATGACTGAGCGACAGAACTGAATGGCAATAGGGACGTTTTAGCTCCTATTTCTCCAGCATCCAGGTTTAAGGGACAATGTGGAAGGGGCGGGGAGAAGGGGTAAGGAAACGTTCATTATTGCCGTTCATTACTGCCGGAAGATTCTCACACTTGGAGGCACTCAACTCCCGCTTTGTTCTCATTAAGGACTCCTGTTTCCTTTTTCCCATAAGACTTCATCCTGTCACTGTCTCATGATTTATCAGGTCAAGTACAGTGGTATTTTTTTTAATAAGCTGGGAAGGAGCACCCACCACTGTGCATATATACAGGCACAAATGCACACGTGCACAGATGTGTATTAATCACATACTAATAAAACTTCACACAGATATGCACACATCATACAAATGCATTTTTATGTAGCCACATTTACACACATACACTGACACTCAAGCATCTCTGCTACTGGTAATCAAGTTTGCCCCATCAAGTGCTTCCCTCTTCTGTCAGCTATTCACTCTTCCCAGGAGGATGATTCACTTAGAGGACAAATAAGAGAAGGTGCCACTAACCCTCTGCTGCTGCTAAGTCGCTTCAGTCACGTCTGACTCTGTGCGACCCCATAGACAGTAGCCCACCAGGCTCCCCCGTCCCTGGGATTCTCCAGCCAAGAACACTGGAGTGGGCTGCCATTTCCTTCTCCATTGCATGAAAGGGAAAAGTGAAAGTGAAGTTGCTCAGTCGTGCCTGACTCTTCAAGACCCCATGGACTCCAGAAAGAATGAAGGGATGGAGCCAAAGCAAAAACAATAGCCAGCTGTGGATGTGACTGGTGATAGAAGCAAGGTCTGATACTGACCTGGAGAGTTCCTCTTTCAGTATCCTATCATTTTGCCTTTTCATACTGTTCATGGGGTTCTCAAGGCAAGAATACTGAAGTGGTTTGCCATTCCCTTCTCCAGTGGACCACATTCTATCAGACCTCTCCACCAGGCTCATCCATCCATGGGATTCTCCAGGCAAGAGTACTGGAGTGGGCTGCCACTGCCTTCTTCAACTAACCCCTTTAGATAATATTAGTAAGTATGTGAAACATGCCTTTAAAAGATGATACTCACCCAAAAAAAATGTAGTGGGTTTACAAAAAAAATCTACAAAAGAGTCAGAAAAGGCAAGGAAACTGAGCTAGCTAAGCCACGAGGACATCAATGAGCTCTGCTCCAGAAAGGCAATGGAGCAAGGTTCTTATATACACAGCAACAATTCCTATAGCAAATGAAGACTATCAACAGCCCTATTCAATGGCTGGCCTGTAGCTACCCCTCTTTCCTTGTAATTTTGTAATCTCCTCCCACTTCAACTCTGGACGTGGTCATTTTGCCCTGCTTTTTGGCCGAAGAGATGTTAGCAGAAGCTTGACCAGCACCTGCACATCTCTGCCCGCTCTCTTGCCTGACTGGGTTTGTGCACTCTTGCCTCGACTATGGGAGCACAGCAGGCTAGCTAGAACACAGGATAAATAATATAAGTAATCAAGAGAACGTATCAGAGACAAGTACACTTCAGCCTTAATGTGAATTAGCAGATTTGCGAGCCAAATGGCTGTGTTAAGCCACTGAATTTTGGAGTGACTTGTTATGCAGCATTATTTGTGGCAACAGATAACTGACACAGAAACTGTAATTTGGAACTAGGGTGCTGTTATAACAAGAGTAAAAGATGAGACAGTGTCTTTGAGACCAAGGAATGGGCAGAAACGGGAAAAGTAATTTAAAAAACTGCTATAGAAGGATGGAAAACTAGCAACATTGGTTATGCAGTAGCCAAAAAAACTGGTAATACCGCCATTTAATTCAGAAGGCAAGAAATGTACCTACTGAACTTGGGGATTTGAGTAATAACATATCCAGGCAGAATCCTGAATGCACCAGTGGCTCTCGCTACCCACGTATCAGTGAGGTCCCTACGAGAAACCAGAAGGGTTTGAGAAGTAACTGAGGGACTTGTCTGGTGGTGCAGCGGTTAAGAATCCACCTGCCAATGCAGGGAACACAGGCGCGATCCCTGGTCCAAGAAGATCCCACATGCCACAGAGCAGCTAAGCCGAAGCCCAGGTGTGTGCCTCGGGCCTGTGCTTCACCTCGGTGAGGAGCCCGCCCACCGCAAAGACCAGTATCTCCCACTCACCACAGCTAGAGAGAGCTTGAGCCCAGCGACAAAGACCCAGCATGGCCAAAGAGATAAACGAAACAGGTTAAAGGGGCTACAGAAGAAAGGTAGCTTCTTGGTGGGAAAACAATCTCTTGTCTCTTCAATCAGGAAAAGATTCTCAAAGTAAAATCATGCCTGGGGCAAGGCGCCAAAACAAACATTTAAGGCCTTTTATTATGACCTCTGAAAGAAACAGAACAGAGCCCAGAAGAACCTCTAAGCTAGACAAAAGGACTGGTAGGAGTTTTAAAAGCATTGCCCCTACAGAAACCTCACTTGCCCAAACAGTAATTATGTCTAGACAGAGCCCTAGCTCTAAAGGAATTGTAGGTATTGCTTTCGGCTCATCAGATGTGTAAGAAACCCACAAAAACATTGAGGGCACTATATTGGCAAGAGTTCTACCAATTTATCCTAAAAAAAATCAGACTGTTTAACAAAATCCCCAGGTTCCTCATTTTCACAAAGAAAAAGCAGGGCGAGAAAACTGTGCAAAGCACAGAGGTAACTAAGGAGAGAGGACCAGTACAGGCTTCCCAGACAGTAGCGCAGAGAGCCACAGAAGACGAGGGGCTGCAGAGGAGCTCTCGGAGCAGCGCTGAGGCCCGATCAAGGAACGTTCACCTCCTCTGGAACAGGCGCTCCTGGCAGCATTCACAGGACTAGATTTCAGAACCGCTGTGAACTGCTGCCTCATGTAATTTCCATTCATCTTGTGAATGGGATTGTTTGCTATAACTACCCTGTCCTTCCTTGCCCTACTGTATGAGATTCGGGATAAAATAGCTTACCGTTTTCATTCATAGGCCCTTTTTGTCACAAAGAATTTACATCCAAGAGCCACATTTGAACATGTGATACATTTTGAGGCCCTGGAACTTGAGCCTGATGCTGTGATTAAATGACATCATCAGGGCTCTTGGAAGGAAGGGGTAAGTGTATTGTGCACATGTGAATAAAATGAATAGTTGAGATCAGAGTGTAGACATTTCACTTCTGTACCAGTTTCCATTCCAATTTCCATGTCAGTTTTCTCCTGTCACGCATTAATGGTGATCACAGGTCTGCAGGTGTGTGATTTAAGTTGGGAATTTCTCCTGATCTTGACTGGGCTCACTGGTTTTTTTGGCAGGGGGGTGGGGGGGGTGGGGGGGAGGAAGCTGTGCCACACACACACAGCTTGCAGGATCTTAGCTCCCCAACCAGTGATTGACTCCCCAGGTTTCTAGTAGTGGAAGCACGGAGTCCTAACCACTGGACCACCAGGGAATTCCCTCACTTGCATGTTTTTTTAAGTCAACTAGCTAATGGCTGGGATCATGTTTCTGGTGGTAACTGGTTTGAAGCAAGCATGTCGCACTGACCTCAGCTGTGACAAACGCACTCTCCATAAGTTTCATCCTTCCATCTCAGCAGCCCTAGCATACATTCAGGATGATGAAGAAGCAAGACAAGAGTGTGACTGATGTCTTCATTTTAAAGAGAAGCAAGACAGAAAGCCTTAATGCACAAGGATTTTCCAGGTCTCTCATTTGCATCACACTTCAGGTCAGTGGCTCAGTCGTGTCCGAATCTCTGCGACCCCATGGACTGCAGCATGCCAGGCTTCCCTGTCCATCATCAACTCCCCGAGTTTTCTCAAACTCACGTCCATCGAGTCGGTGATGCCACCCAACCATCTCATCCTCTGTCGTCCCCTTTTCCTCCTGCCTTCAATCTTTCCCAGCATCAGGGTCTTTCCCAATGAGTCAGTTGTTCACATCAGGTGGCCAAAGTATTGGAGCTTCAGCATCAGTCCTTCCAATGAATATCCAGGACTGATTTCCTTTGCTAAACACCAACTGGCCAAAATAAGTCACATGACTGAGCCCAGAAACCAGGGGTGGGGGATCAATGTAATCAACCTACCAAAATTTCCAAAACTATCTTCCATAAAAACTAGTATTCCAGAAGATGTTATGAGATATTCCACTAAAAAGAAAGACTTCTATATTCGCAAATTTGTGAAATGCTATTTATTATATCCTTTTGGTGAGTCACGTACTTACTAACCTATAAAAGGCTCTGAGAATTCCTATGTTTACCTTGGTTTAACTGGTGTCTCACACATACATTTAGCCAGGAAACACGTTAATTAGAGAAAATTTGCTGAAGATACCTTGCAGAACAAGTCTTTCTCAAGCACTGGTCTAAGCTACGAAAATCTGTAATGACTGAACGACAAGAAAGAGCTTTAGAAGACCTGGAAGCAGCTTTCATGGGATGCATTGATAAGCTGCTTGGGGTAATTATTTTCTTTACTCCCACGCTAGAACTCAAGAGTCAGGAAAGCTAACCAAGCCTCACAGAACCAGAGCGTAAAGCTGGAACGCGTGTCCACATTGGCCTGAGCGAGAACCTACCATCTTTTCATCTCCTCACCTGTAAGTGGTAGAACATCAGGCATCACGACAGAGGGCAGGTGAAACCGCACAGGACGATAGTCTTGTGGTCAAGAAACTGTTCTAGTCCTGGCTTTGCCACGGAGCTGTCTTCAAGAGGTCACACCCTCCTAAGCCAAGTAGATTGGAAACACCGTTCTTTCTGTCCCCTTGAAACTTGAAGACTCTAGAAACATACCTTGATGAATGCCTCTTTGGGACATAAGAATCCTCTGGTGTTTCCTATCTGCCACCGTACAAATGGCCTAAAACTAACTGCTCTGTTATTAATCTGGTCCTGAATATAACACGTTCACTTTTTAATTTGCTTATTTCAATCACTTAGGATATTCAAACTATCCTTCCAGCCTGAAACTCTTCCCGTGTGCTTGCTAATTTCCCAGAGAAATCTCCATGATATACTCCAGGGAGGGCATATTAATATTCTAAGGAAATACACTACCTGTACTGCAGACTCTAATTTTAGAACATTCATCACTGAGGGTGGTTTTCTTCTTCCTGTCCTAATTTTTTTTTTTTTTTTTTTTCAGGTTGTCAGCCTGTTGGATTACATTAAGCTGAATGGTGACTTTCCTTTATTACGCATTTCCTTCCTGAGGGCCTGCCCTTTGTGAGGAAAGGGGAGAATTCATAGCCTTTGGCAACTCAGAGTTTGCCCTCTAACTGGGGAGATAAAGCCTGTAGCAGGAGGAGACCACACAGGAAGTACTGAAAAGGGCGCAAACAAAGTCCCTTTGTCAGGGAAGCTATTGTTCCATCATGAAATCCATTCTGGCTTTATCTCCCCATTGCGATGAGGCAGTAAGGTGAACTGGTCTCAGATCACTTCCTCCATATCTGGTTGTGCAGTGGTAGTGGCCGTAGCACAGAACTCTGCATTAAATGAACTCCTTTGTCTTGGAGGAAACATCCGATACGCATCAGTCTCTTGCTCTCCTGCAGGGCTTCCCTGGTGGCTCAGATGGTAAAGAATCTGCCTGCAACGCAGGAGGCCTGGGTTTGATCCCTGGCCCTGATGGGGACATGGCAACCCACTCCAGTGTTCCTTTCTGCAGAATCCCATGGACGGAGGAGCTGTGACTTTAGGCCTCTCCGGCCAGCAGTCCCACAGCACAGACCTGGGCGGCCTCCCCTTCCTGGAGGCCTCTAGAGCAGGGCATCTCCACCTCGTTGCTATTCATATTTTGAGTCGCATACTTTGTTCGGAGGCTGCCCTGTGCTCTGGGGGATGCTCAAGATGCCCCTGCTCAATCTCTCAGCCATGTCCAACTCTGTGTGACTCCATGGACCCCTGCCAGGCTCCTCTGTCCATGGGGATTCTCCAGGCAAGAATGCTGGAGTGGGTTGCCACTTCCTCCTCCAGGGGATCCTCCTGACCCAGGGATCGAACCCACATCTCCTGCACCTCCTGCACTGGCAGCTGCCTTCTTTACCACTAGTGCCACCTGGGAAGCCCGAGATGCCCCTAGATGACAATAGAAACCCTCACCCCCTACTCTGGAAGTGGCAATCAAAACTGACTCTAGATATTGTCAAATGGCCCCTGAAGGGCAACATCTCTACTGGCTAAGAACCACTGTTCTAGACTATGAGAAAAACAAAATTGCAATTTTGTTTATTTTTTGGCTGCACCATGCAGCCTGGATGTGGGATCTTAGTTCCCTGAACAGAGAGTGAACCTGTGACCTCTGCAATGGAAGTTTGGAGTCCCAACCACTGGACCACCAGGGGATTCCCTATTGTTGTTACTGAAATGGAGACCACCCCTACTATCACCAGGTAACATCCTTGGGAGCCAAGCTTCCTTCCAAGCCCGTGGCCTTGTGTGTAGCTGAGACTTCTCATGGCTGTTCACGTGAAACACCCTCACTGGGCAGCTGCTCTGTTCTCTTCCCCATTTATCCCCTGCCTCTAATAACTTCTGCTGCACCACTCACCAGGGTTTAAAGCTCTTTATCAGGCTTCCAATATGTCTACAACCACCATTCTTGAGCGAACTAGGACAAACTTAAGGACTAAACTATTGAAGATTCCAGTAGCATGATAGGGTATCACGTTCAGAAAGCCTGCTTCTCAGTGGTGGTCAGCTTCGGTGATTCACCAAAGCATACATCGTCTCACGGTGAATTCCCTGTAGACTCCTAAGTAAATCTCCTAAGACCTCCTCCCCATCAAGCTGAGGTCCAATTAAGAGTCTTAAAAAGTCTAGGGTCCAGTCTCTTCAGCAAGTGATGTTGGGAAAATTGGACAGCCACGTGTAAATCGATGAAGTTAGAAACCCCCCCTCACCATACACAAAAATAAACTCAAAATGGATAAAGACTTACACAAAAGACATGAAATCCTGGAAGAGACCACAGGGAAAACATTCTCTGACATACATTGCACCAATGTTTTCTTAGGTCATTCTCCTGAGGCAATAAAACTAAACAAAATAAACATGGGACCTAATCAAACTCACAAGCTATTGCACAAGAAAAGAAACCATTTTTAAAAGATGAAAAGACAACCTAAAATGGGAGACAATATCTGCAAACAGTGCAACCAACAAGGGGTTGATTTTCAAAATATACAAACAGCTCATACAGCTCACCACCAACAACAAAAAACAACCCAATTAAAAAATAGAAGCCCTAACTACACCGATCTCAGAAGAGATCGGTGGCCAACAGGCATATGAAAACATGCTCAACATCGCTAATTATTAGAAAAATGCAAGTGGAAACTACCATGAGATACCACCTCACATTGATCAGAATGGTCATCACTTAAAACTCCGCAAATAACAAATGCTGGCAAGGATGTAAAGAAAAGAGAACCTTCCTATACTGTTGGTGGGAATGTAAGTTGTTACAGCCACTATGGAAAACAGTATGGATGTTCCTCAGAAAACTAAAAATGGAGCTACCATATGACCCAGAAATCCCATTCCTGGGCACATGCATGTGTGCTAAGTCCTTTCAGTCATGTCCAACTCTCTGGGACCCTGTGGAGGGTAGCCCATTAGGTCCTCTATCCATGGGATTCTCCAGGCAAGAATACAGGAATGGGTTGCCACGCCCTCCTCCAGGGGGATCCTTCTCAACCCAGGGATTGAATTTGAGTCTCTTGCATCTCCTGGGTTGACAGGCAGGTTCTTTACCAGTAGTGCCACCTGGGAAGCCCCATTTCCTGGGCATATATCTAGACAATACTCTAATCCAAAAGGATACATGCACACCAGTGTTAACAGCAGCACTATTCACAACAGCCAGGACCTGGAAACCTCAATGCCCATCGATACACATGAATGGATAAAGAAGATGTGGTACTATATATACACGACAGAATATTCCTCAGCCATAAAAAGGAACACATTTGCCTCAACTCTAATGAGGTGGATGAACCTAGAGCCTATTATACAGAGTGAAGTAAGTCAGAAAGAGAAAGATAAGTATCATATACTAATGCATATGTATGGAATCTAGAAAGATGGTACCAATCAATTTATTTGCAAGGCAACAATGGAGAAACATAGAGAACAGACTTATGGACATGGGGAGAGGGGAGGAGAAGGTGAGATGGTGGAGAGATTAACATGGAAACTTACGTTACCATATGTAAAATAGAGAGCCAATGGGAATTTGCTGTGTGGCTCAGGAAACCCAAACAGGGGCTCTGTATCAACCTAGAGTGGTGGGATGGGGAGGGAGATGGGAGGGAGGTTCAAGAGGGAGGGGACATATGTACACCTATGGCTGATCTATGTTGATGTTTGACAGAAAACAACAGAATTCTGTAAAGCAGTTATCCTCCAATTAAAAAAAATTAAAAAAAAAAATGTGGAGGGGCGGTCCTAAGATGGTGGAGGAATAGGATGGGGAGACCACTTTCTCCCCCACAGATTCATCAAAAGAACATTTAAACTCTGAGTAAATTCCACAAAACAACTTTTGAATGCCAGCAGAGGACATCAGGCACCCAGAAAAGCAGCCCATTGTCTTCAAAAGGAGGTAGGGGAAAATATAAAAGACAAAAAAAGAGACAAAAGAGGTAGGGAGGGAGCTCCGTCCCGGGAAGAAAGTGTTAAAAAGAGAGAAGTTTCCAAACACCAGGAAACACTCTCACTGCCGAGTCTGTGGCGAGCCTTGGAAGCACAGAGGGCAACATAACAGGGAGGGAAAATAAATAAATAATTAAACCCCACAGATTAGGAGCCCAGTGGTAACTCCCCCAGTGGAGAAGCAGCGCAGACGCCTGCATCCGCCACTAGCAAGCAGGGGCTGGGCAGGGAGGCGCGGGCTGCATTGCTTATAGTAAGGATCTGGCCTGGATGCCCCGAGCGCAATCTGAGCAAACTAACTTGGGCTAGCAAACCTGACTATGGGATAACTACAACGCGAAAAGGCAGCCCTAACCTAAGACACTGCCAGGCCCGAGCACAGAACAAAGGACTGAACAGAGATAGCCAGGTGCAGACCATCCCCCTCTGGTGACAGGCAGCCAGAGCCAGAAGGGGGCAATCGCAGCCCCAGAGAGACATTATCTACAAAACTGTAAGCAGGCTTCTTTGCTAACTAAGACTTCTTGGGGTTCTGGATGGTCAACATCCACCTGAGAAGGTGCGCTGGTTGTACACCCAAAAAACCGAGCGGCAGGGGCGGGGGAGGTGATAAGTCGCGGTGACCACGCTCGCCAAACACCTCATCACCTGAGCTGCTCGGATCTGGGAAGGGCACCAAACGCAGGCCCAACCGAGTCTGTACCTCTGAGGACTACCCGAGTGCCTGAACCTGAGTGGCTTAGACCTGGGAGGTGCATGCAGCCCAGGGCTGGCCTTGGACCGTTCCCAGTGGGGCAACCTAGAGCCTGAGCAGTGTGGGCAGGGAGGGTACACGTGCCATGAGCCGGGGCAGGCCCAGTGTGGCTGAGGCACTGCGAGCACACGCCAGTGTTATTTGTTTGCAGCGTCCCTCCCGCCCCACAGCACAACTGAACAAGTGAGCCTAAAAAGTGTCCACCACTGCCCCCTTTGTGTCAGGGTGGAAATCAGACACTGAAGAGATCAGCAAACAGAAGAAGCTAAAATAGGGGGGACTGCCTTGGAAGTGACAAGTGCAATAGATTAAAACCTTGTCATTAGTACCGACTACATAGGAAGGGGCCTATAGATCTTGAGAAATATAAGCTGGACCAAGGAACTATCTGAAAATGAACTGACCCCACAATACCCACAACAACACCAGAGAAAGTCCTAGATATATTTTTACTATTTTTACTATCATTCTTTTTTTTTTCTTTAATTTTTAAGTCCTCTATTACTCCTTTAATTTTCACTTTTATAACCTATTACTTTGCAAAAAAAAAAAAGACACTATTTTTTAAAAGAAAACTTCATATATATATATTTTTATAATTTTTGTGACTTTTTTTCTCTTTTCTTTAATATTGTATTTTTGAAATTCCAAACTCTAGATTTTTTATCTTTGCTTTTTGGTATTTGTTATCAATTTTGTACCTTTAAGAACCCAATCTTCAGTATCCATTTTTACTAGGGAGTGAGATTACTGGCTTGACTGCTCTCTCCCTCTTTGGACTCTCCTTTTTCTCCACCAGGTCACCTCTGTCTCCTCCTTCCCCCTTCTCTTCTCTGCCCAACTCTGTGAATTTTTGTGTGTTCCAGATGGTGGATAAGACTTAGGGAACTGATTACTGGCTGGATCTGTCTCTCTCCTTTTGTTCTCCCCTTTTATCCTCCTGGCCACCTCTGTCTCCTTCCTCCCTCTTCTCTTCTCTGTATAACTCCGTGAACATCTCTGAGGGGTCCAGTTGTGGAGTGTACATAAGGAAGTGATTACTGGCTAGCTTGCTCTCTTCTCTGTTGATTCTACCTCATCTCATTCGGGTCACCTCTAACTCCCTCCTCCCTCTTATCTTCTCCATGTAACTCTGTGAACCTCTATGGGTGTCCCTCACTGGGGAGAAACTTTTCATCTTTAACCTAGATGTTTTATCATCAGTGCTGTATAGATGGAGAAGTCTTGACACTACTGTAAAAATAAGACTGAAAACCAGAAGCAGGAGGCTTATGTCCAAACCCTGAGAACACCAGAGAACTCCTGACTCCAGGGAACATTAATCGATAGGAGCTCATCAAACGCCTCCATGCCTACACGGAAACCAAGTACCACCCAAGGGCCAACAAGTTCCAGAGCAAGACATACCACGCAAATTCTCCAGCAACACAGGAACACAGCCCTGAGCTCCAATATACAGGCTGCCCAAAGTTACTCCAAAACAACTGACATCTCATAACTCATTACTAGACACTTCATTGCATTCCAGAGAGAAGAAATCCAGCTCCACCCACCAGAACTCCGACACAAGCTTCCCTAACCAAGAAACCTTGACAAGCCACCCATACAACCCCACCCACAGTGAGGAAACTCCACAGTAAAGAGAACTCCACAAACTGCCAGAATACAGAAAGTCAGTTCAGTCAGTTCAGTTGCTCAGTCGTGTCCGACTCTTTGCGACCCCATGAATCGCAGCACGCCAGGCCTCCCTATCCATCACCATCTCCCGGAGTTCACTCAGACTCACGTCCATCGAGTCCGTGATGCCATCCAGCCATCTCATCCTCGGTCGTCCCCTTCTCCTCCTGCCCCCAATCCCTCCCAGCATCAGAGTCTTTTCCAATGAGTCAACTCTTCGCATGAGGTGGCCAAAGTACTGGAGTT
>SJYX01014281.1:11211-31766 GCA_006410675.1 Oreotragus oreotragus
GCATCACTGACTCGATGGATGTGAGTCTGAGTGAACTCCGGGAATTGGTGATGGACAAGGAGGCCTGGCGTGCTGCGATTCATGGGGTCGCAAAGAGTCGGACACGACTGAGCGACTGAACTGAACTGAACTGTGTGTATTTGTACTAAGTCACTTTAGCATGTCTGACTCTTTGTAATCCCATGGACTGAAGCCCACCAGGCTCCTCTGTCCATGGGATGGATTCTCTAGTCAAGAATACTGGAGTCAGTTGCCATACCCTCCTCCACCAGATCTTCCAAACTCAGAGGTAGTGTCACATCTATCTACATTGGCAGGTGGGTTCTTGTGTGCATACATATAATTGATTTTTTTTCCCTCCTGTTAATCTGTCTTGTGAAAGTGAAAGTGGTTCAGTCGTATCCGACTCTTTGAGACCGCATGGACTATATAGTCCATAGATTTCTCCAGGCCAGAATACTGGAATGGATAGCCTTTTCCTTCTTCAGGGGATCTTCCCAACGCAAAGATTGAACCTGGGTCTCCTGCATTGAAGGATTCTTTTCCAGCTGAGCTACAAGGAAAACCCAGGAATTTTGGAGTGGGTAGTCTATCCCTTCTCCAGCGCATCTTCCTGACCTAAGAATTGAACCAGAGTCTCCAGCATTTTGGGCGGATTCTTTATCAACTGAGCTATCAGGGAAGTCTTACACCAAATTTAATTTATCTTAAACACCAAATTTAGTTTAATCTATCTTACACCAAATTTAATACTCAGACCAGCCACAGAACCTAGAAAAATAAAAAAGAAAAAATTTCCTTCCCTGAACACTACACTGCAAAGCTCTCACTTGATGGACACAAAAAAAAAAAAAAATTAGAATATGTCTCTTTTATCTCCCCATGATAATTTGTGTGCCAAGAAAATAGTAATAATACTTCATAGGAAAGGCTATTTCACGACTAAAAGCCAATTAGTAGACGATTATCTCTATTATAGAGACACTTTTTTTAGTGAAATTTTTCACATTTTGACATGAGTATTATGAAATGCTTCATACTTAGGAAATGTCTACCTATAACTTTAATCTTAAAAATATAAGATTTGCCTTTCTAATAGATATATTGGAATGTTAATTTATTTTATGATCACTCTTTACCTTTCCCGTTTATCTTTTATCACAACTTGCTGATTTATGTAGCTTATATTATCTTATTCCTTTCAAATCTTTTGTGAGTTTGGTTTTTACCTCTGATTTTTAAAAGTATATCTGGCAAAATATCTTATTCCCGTAAGATTTTTATGAAGCAAATCATAAAAATTTAAATTTATGTGATACAAATAAAATGTGTTAGCTATTTTTGATTTATATGAGCTTATTATACAACTCTATAAAATTTAGATTAACATGGAGAAGATATAAGCATTTATCATTTTATTTTTATCTCTTTTTCATAATAACATTCTTAAACCACTTCTGACTTTCTGGCTAAAATGTGAATATTAGAACTAAATACATAGGAATTTAAAAGTGGAGATAAAAGTATAGGTGGGAAGGTGGAGTATACAAAAATTATGATTTATTTCTTTATATAGGAATTATCATGACACAATTTGTAATATTTTCTAGAATCACAGAAATTGCAAACTTCAGATTAATCCAGAAATATAGCTCACTTTTTTCTCTAAGGATCTGAACCACAAACTTTCTCTAGGATGCTTTGTGACTTTATTTAAAAGTCAAAAGCAGAAAGCGTGAACAAACCATTATTAAAAGTTAAGAAAAATGGTGAATTAATAGGTCTAGTTTGTAAATATTTTTTATTTAATTGCTTGGATACATAGCTTTTGGATTCTGTAAAGAATTGTGATAGTTACTAGCCATTTCTAATAAAAAAGAAAAAATATTGCAAATAGTTGAATAGCCCTGTTGTCAATTTTTCACATAACAATTTAGTCACATAAGATGGAGATATCAAAGACAAATTATGCTGTAAAATCCTGTTTGCCTGTTTTCTTACAAGTAGTGTTAGAGCAATATGGCCAAAACATGCAGGCAACAATCAATTATACTATGTCAGGGTCCTAATTATCATAGATTGCTTCCAACTACCCATCAGGGAGCTGTTATTGAGCTTCTGGGTAACACATTTGTGTATGCTTGTGCCCCACTATTGTACAGGCTTTCACAGAACTAAGAGAGGTAATAGGTTAGTCTTTTCAAAGTGTCCATGCTGGGCATTTAAAATAGATGATCTTTAGTCCTCAAAACAGTCTCATAAGGTAAATATCATCATTAAAACCATTTTACGATGGATTCACCAAATATTATAAGTATTTGGGAGCACATCCAAAGCCACAGAATTTGTCAGAACCAGGATTCCAACTGTTTCTTCTCTCATTCCAAAGTCTATGTTTTTTCCTCTACATTTTACTCCCCTCCCCGTCTTTTTCTTCTTAAAGATTTTTTAAAAATACGGACCATTTTTAATGTCTTTACTGAATTTGTTACAATATTGCTTCTGTTTTATGTCTATGCTTTTTTTTTGGCCACAAGGCATGTGGAATCTTAGCTCCCTGACCAGGAATTGAACCTACACCTCCTCCAGTGAAAGGAGAAGTCCCAACAACTGGACCACCAGGGAAATCACATACATCCTTCCTCTTTAAGATTATAATATGATGAAAACCATTACAATTTTGTGAATGTTTGGTGTTAAGCACAGTGTTGAGTGCTTTGTATACATTTCCCTCTTATGTTATCCACTTAAGTGTCTTTGTAATAATAAAGGATTCAGGCTGCTTTTATTTAAATTCTCCATTATTATAGATAAAAAAAGACTGGTGTTAAATAATTTGTCCCAAATCATGCGGCTCATAAGTGGACTAACTAGGATTTAAACTATGACTCTCTGAGATCTCAGTTAAAGCCTTTGACATTTACACAGGGTTGATTTCAATCTGAGGCTTTAAGAAGCAGCTAAGGAAAGCTGAATGCATTCATAAAAGATAGGATCATGTTTTAAAATAGTTTTCACTTCTCCAGAAGATTCTGTAGTCCCTGACAAAACTATCTGGTAGCTTTGTCAGAGTAGGAATGGCAATATTTTTCTCTTTTATTTTTTTAGCAATAGGAATTATGCACTTGGATCCCTTAGTTTGAAGTAAGGCATTGTCTCTGAAGTAAGGAATGTCTCTCGAGTTTCCTAAGAAAAGAGAGGTGAGGAAGGAGGAGAAAGTGTTCTTAGAAAAATACACTGGACTTGTTAGGAAGTAGTTCTAGAGGTAATCATTCTCTTTCAATATCATACAGTTAGAGAAATTTCTATCAAAATTTTTGCAGGTATTTTTAACTTCTGAAGAAACTGGAAGAGGAAGCTGGTAGAGACAGTTAAAAAGGTGGAGAAGGAGCTGTGAAAGTAAGGCAAAAGGTAGCACAGTTGCTGTGCTGTATGTAGAAGAACATGCACACATCAGTTTCCAAGTACTGCAGTCTTCACACTCTGTTTGTTATTGAGGTCATCTGCAATGAATGTGGAGATGTGGAGGTACTGTACAAATAAATTAGCAGGACAGTACAACAGCATAGAATGCTACAGCTACAAAGATTTGAAACATTTGAAAGATGGATCCTTTAATTCCAGTGTTCTTTTCATAAGACCATTACCTAAGAGAAAAAAAATAGATTGTAGGATCAAGAAAAATATGTGTCAATTCAAACTGTAATTTAAAAAAGCTGGGTGACCTTGTGCATTTATTTAATTTTGCTGAGTCTGTTTTTTATCTGCCCAATAGGAGTAATGTTATCTAAAGCACAGTATTGTTAAGGAGACTCCACTGCAACATAGTCTGTCATAGACAAGATGACTAATGAATAGTGGCTATTTTTATTTTTCATACATAATCTTTGCCTCTAAAATGATTAGAATCTAATAGAAAAGACTAAAACAAGCAAAATTAATAGTAATACTGTATTACAATGAGATTCTTTCTCAGCTCCTAAACGCAAAGGATAAAAAAATAGATGATAAGTGCTTCTGCATTCCAAAGTGAAATTTTCCACCACTGCTGGGCACTCAAAGGAGATGGTCAAAAACCTTTTAAAATAACCTAAACCAAATTTTCATGCAATAGTTCAAAAGAGATGTCAGAAATTCTTTAAAGATAGATGTCTGCATACAGGGCAACCAATCACCATTTATCTTGGGACAGAGGTGCCCTGTCTTCTCCCATCACCTTTCATTCAATGAGACCACTTGAGAGCCTGATATTTTCCAAGTGGACTCTTGGGGACTCCATGGACTGGTAACCAACACACACTTGAAAATGTCTCTAAGCACAAGTACCTTTCTGAGCTGGCTGAGAAGGAGAGAGGGCAGTCATTGGAGTGGATACAATTCTACCATCTTGCTTTACCAGGATCTATGACTTGTCTTTGTGTTACATGAATACTCCACAAGTTGACCAAGCTGAAGCCATTTGGAAAAGACCATGCCACTGTGGGCAGCCTCCAAAATCAGGGTAACTCAGAAGTAAAGATCTCTAGGATATGACTGGGGTGGAGAGGGTGAGATGGGAGTGGTTATTTGTAGAGTGAACCAAATATATCAGTGATCCGGACAGTGAAGAAGGTCACTGAAAGTGAAAGCGTTAGTTGCTCAGTCATATCTGCCTCTTTGCAACCTCATGGACTTAGCCCTCCAGGCTGCTCTGTCCAAGGGATTCTCCAGCAAGAATATTGGAGTAGGTTGCCATTCCCTTCTCCAGGGCATCTTCCTGATCCAGGAATTGAAACTGGGTCTCCTGCATCTCAGGCAGATTCTTTACCAGATGAGTCACAAAGGAAGCCCAAAGAAGGCCATTAGAAGTCTCCAAAGAAACCACAGGTATACCTTCAAAAAGAGAAGTTAGCACTGGACATGACTATCAATGATGCCCGATGAGTAGTCAGTTCTAAATGACTCCAAGCTCAGAGAGTTCCACCACCAGATCATGGCAGTATCCATCAAGTGGGACCTTTCCTACCTCTTTCCTTTTCTCTCACTGATCCTATCCTAGTGGGTTCAGACAGCATGACTAGCAAGACAGAGGATAAATAGTATTCAGCATAAGACAGCAAAGTGAAGAAGATGCTAGCAACCTACCTCATTCCTTCCTTTCTACTCATAGTCTCCCAGGGACACTTGCCAAATGAGGAGAGCAGCTTAAGTTGGGAATTTTGATGATATTAGGTTTGTATTTATTCTCTACTTGCTGTGTTATGTATCACCACAAGCTTAAAACAACACAAATTTGTTTACTTCTAGTTCTGTAGGTCAGAAGTCCAAGATAGCTTAACTGGGATCTATGCTTAGGGGCTGATAAAGCCAAAATCAACGTGTTGACCAGGGCTGCATTCTCACCTGGAGCTTGGAGTCCTCTTCCAAAGGTATGTGTGTCTGTTATTGGCAGATTTTATTTCCTTTCTGGTTATAGGATCAAAATACCTATTGTTTTGCTGGCCGTCAGCCAAAGACCTCTCTCACCTTAAGAATACCCATTTCTTTTCGTGTGACCTACTCCAAAGTTAAAGCCAAAAAAGGCATGATGAGTCTTTCTTGAACTTCCAATCTCTGAAACTTTTCTGCCTCAGCCAGAAAAGTTTTTGCTTTTAATTTATCTTGTGATCAGGCCCTTCCAAATAATCCTGATCTCTTAAAGCCAACTATCTGTTCCATATTCTATTTCGTAACATAATGGCACAATTGACAGCTCAGCATATTCATATGTTCTGGGGATAATATAGGCCATTTCTAAGGGATCAATTTAGACATTCTACCTACCGGAGGATTAAACCTTTTAATTACTGCAGTGGTGCTGTTTTAAAATTTATTTGGACTTCAAGTGACTAAACAGCTTTTTATTATCTGAGAGTGACCGCTGAAATAAAAGGCCCTGCAAAAAACATTATTCAAGTGTGATAAAAGAATTACTTTCACAAATTGAGGTTAAATGTGCAGTGGTGGTGCTTGGTGAAAGAATTTTCCTTTTGTCTTGCTATACTCCATTGGTTTATTTGCTTTAAAGAAAATGAACAGCCTTAAATAAGCTGTGGCTTGTGGCAGAGAGAAAAAACCTATGTAGAGTGATCTCTGCCTCCGCCTTCCCCAAGGATGGGGTAGGGAAATAAATACTGTGTATTCATTTTCTTTACAATCTAGGCTATCCTGCTGGTTTTCCTCCTAGACCAGAGGGCAATAATCTGCTGAAATCCGTATAAGTCTGTGTCCTGATGCCCAAGGAAGTATGAGTGACACTGGAGAGTAGATCTGAAAGACACAAGTTATCAGCACAATAATCTGTTGCAATAAACTGAGCAAAAGATGATGGTGACTTGGGGACAGATGGTTTCAAAAGAGTTAAGAGAAAATTATGGACATATTTTTTGGATATAGTGGATAATTTCTTTCAAATGAATTAAATGTAAGAAATGTAAGAAAAAGAAAAATAAGTTCAAGATTTGGGGACTTTGGAAGTGGGATAATGGAGAAGGGATTTTAGAAGGAGCAAATGTGATCTATCATTAAGAATATGGAAAATTCCATTTAGACTATTTTTAAAAACTATGGCCATTGTTTATGTATTTCTGTATGCACTTCCTTGGTTTCCCTGGTGGCTCAGACGGTAAAGAATCAACCTACAGTGAGGGAGACCCAGGTTCGATCCCTGGGTCAGGAAGATCCTCTGGAGAAGGGAGTGGCTACACACTTCAGTATTGTTGCCTGAGAAATTCCATGGACAGAGAAGCCTGGTAGGCTATAGTCTGTGGGGTTGCAAAAGAGTGAGTCACAATTTAGGGACTAACACTTCAGTTCCTAGGGCTAGCAGAACAAATTACCATTCTTGGGGACATAAAGTAATAGAAATTTACTCTGCTCACAATAGGTCCAAAATCAAGATGTCATAATTGGTTCTTTCTGGAGACTCTTAAGAGGAATTTCCCTAAGCCTCTCTCCAAGTTTCTAGGCTTCCCTGATACCTCAGTTGGTAAAGAATCCACCTGAAATGAGGGAGACCTGTTTTTGATCCCTGGGTTGGGAAGATCCTTGGAGAAGGGAAAGGCTACCCACTCTAGTAGTCTGGCCTAGAGAATTTCATGGACTGTATAGTCTGTAGGGTTGCAAAGAGTCAGACATGACTGAGTGACTTTCACTTTCACTCCTAGTTTCTAGTGACTGGCAGACCTTAGTATTCCTTGGCTTGTAGACATATCATTTCAATCTCTACCTTGATCTTCACATGGCTTTCCCCCTGTGTCTCTGTGTGTCAAATATCCCTCTCTTATTAGGAAATAAAACAAAAGCTGAGGGGCAAGTCTGTTTTCAATGAGATCTTCTTTTTCAATTTCTCATCTATGCCCTATTTGACATACCTATGTGGTATTCTATAAGTTTTACAATCAAATATATATGAGCCAGCAGGTAAAAAGAGATGTGAGTAACAGGGGTATGAATAAGTATTTCTTGAAAATTTATTACATTATAAGCATTGTATTTTACATATATTCAACACAGTTCTAAGAGGTAGTGTATTTTTTCCATTTTAAGAAAATAAACTGAAACTAATATCAAATATATTATTTTCTGATTCATAGTACATAGGTAAGCATATGAAATAAAACCAAGGTTTTGCATACTTTGAAATCTCAGATCAGCCATAATGTACTTGAATATATGATGCAGACCTGAAATGCAGAAACATTTAAATAATAAATCCTTCAATATTGGGTTCTGAAAAGTTAAATGCACTTATTATAAAAAAGCAGGTCAGGAAGCAACATTTAGAATTGGACATGGAAAAACAGATGGGTTCCAAATTGGGAAAGGATTATATCAAGGCTGTATATTGTCACCCTGCTTATTTAACTTATATGCAGAGTACACCACAAGGAATGCTGGGCTGGATGAAGCACAAGCTGAAATCAAGGTTTCCGGGAGAAATATCAATAACCTCAGATACACAGATGACACCACCCTTATAGCATAAAGTAAAGAAAAACTAAAGAGCCACTTGATGAAAGTGAAAGAGGAGAATGAAAAAGCTGGCTCAAAATTAAACATTCAGAAAACAAAGATCATGGCATCTGGTCCCATCACTTCATGGGAAATAGATGGGGAAACAGTGGAAAGAGTGAAAGACTATGTTTTTGGGCTCCAAAATCACTGCAGATGGTGACTGAAGCCATGATATTAAAAGATACTCCTTGGAAGAAAAGTTATGACCAACCTAGTGAAGTGAAAGTGAAGTCGCTCAGTCGTGTCCGACTCTTTGTGGCCCCATAGACTGTAGCCTACAAGGCTCCTCTGTCCATGGGATTTTCCAGGCAATAGTACTGGAGTGGATTGCCATTTCCTTCTCCAGGGGATCTTCCCAACCCAGGGCTCGAACCCAGGCCTCCTGCATTGTAGACAGACGCTTTACCATCTGAGCCACAAGAGAAGTCCAACCTAGACAACATATTAAAAAGCAGAGACTTGACTTTACCAACAAATGTCCATCTAGTCAAAGCTATGATTTTTCCAGTAGTCATGTATTGATGTGAGAGTTGGACTATAAAGAAAGCTGAGCAGCAAGTAACTGATGCTTTTGAACTGTGGTGTTGGAGAATACTGTTGAGAGTCCCTTGGACTGCAAGGATATCCAACCAGTCCATCCTAAAGGAGATCAGTCCTGAATATTCATTAATAGGACTGATGCTGAAGCTGAAACTGCAATATTTTGGCCAACTGATGCGAAGAAGTGACTCATTTGAAAAGTCCCTGATGCTGGGAAAGATTGAAGGCAGGAGGAGAAGGGGATGACAGAGGATGAGATAGTTGGATGGCATCACTGATTCAATGGGCATGAGTTTGAGTAAACTCCAGGAGTTGATGATGGACAGGGAGGCCTGGTGTGCTGCAGTCCAATGGGTTGCAAAAAGTCGGACTGGATTGATTGACTGAACTGAACTGAATATAAAAAAGNAAGTGACTCATTTGAAAAGTCCCTGATGCTGGGAAAGATTGAAGGCAGGAGGAGAAGGGGATGACAGAGGATGAGATAGTTGGATGGCATCACTGATTCAATGGGCATGAGTTTGAGTAAACTCCAGGAGTTGATGATGGACAGGGAGGCCTGGTGTGCTGCAGTCCAATGGGTTGCAAAAAGTCGGACTGGATTGATTGACTGAACTGAACTGAATATAAAAAAAGAACTTTTTAAAAACCAGACGGTTTTACTCAAAGACTCTTTTCTACAAAATGGGATTCTCACATTTAAAATAGTTTCAATAACTAAACGCGGAAGGCAATGGCATCCCACCCCAGTACTCTTGCCTGGAAAATCCAATGGACGGAGTAGCCTGGTGGGCTGCAGTCCATGGGGTCGCTAACAGTTGGACAGACTGAGTGACTTCACTTTCACTTTTCTCTTTCATGCATTGGAGAAGGAAATGGCAACCCACTCCAGTATTCTTGCCTGGAGAATCCCAGGGATGGGGGAGCCTGGTGGGCTGCTGTTTACGGGGTCACACAGAGTCGGACACGACTGAAGTGACTTAGCAGTAGCAGCAATAACTAAATAATGTTAACATCAGCATGTTTTTCTTCCAAACCTGAAAAATATCCAATATTTGTTGATAACATTTCACAATCTTTACCCATCCTCTTCCACAGCTATTATAACTCATCGTAGAGATTCACAATCCAGTATGATTCCTTATGTCTTCCAGCCTTATTCATCCTTGTCTCCTATTTTGTTCTTTTATAGTGACTTCTGAGCTTCTGGTCCATCATTTGAAAATCCTCTAGGTCTTTCCTAATCACTCTGTATTAAAAAGTTTGATCCCTATTTCGGGAGGATCCCTCATGCCTCAGAGAGGCTAAGCCTGTATGCCACAACTTTTGAGCCTGTGCTTTAGAGTCCAGGAATTGCAATTACTGAGTCCATGTGTTGCAGTTACTGAAACCCATGTGCCCTAGAGCCCTTGATCCACAACAAAAGAAGCCACTACAATGAGAAGCCTGAGTACTGTAACTAGAGAGTGGCTTCTGCTCCCCACAACTAGAGAAAAGCCCCAGCAGCAATAGAGACCCATCACAACCAAAACTAAACATATAAATAAAATTATTAAAAAGAAAGAAAGAAAATCCTCTATACCTCCTCTTCTTTATAGTCCTCTTCACCTTCTCAATGAAATGTGAATTTTTCTGAAGGATTTTTATCCTTTGTGGTCTTTTCGATCAATAGCTCTTGTCTTTCCAAATTGCATGTAATTTGTAGGTGGAGTTGTCTTTCCTACTCTTTTTTTTTTGCTAATTTCAAACTAATTTTCTTTATCTCTACCCTAAAATCCCTTATCTTTGAAGATTCTGTCCCCAGTCTACAATATGCTTGCACGTTATGCTTATCTACAGACTCATTAATTAAATATTATCACTTTTGGCCCATGTTACTGTAGCAGTAGTCTTGTCCTCAAGTCTTAGTGGTTTCAGAGTCCTTGTGCATGATTTTTGTAATGTTATGAGCTCATAGTTCCCATATCACTTTCAGTATCCTCCCTTCTACATCTACTCTGTCTATTCCTATGGCTATTATTCAGACCATGGTGTTAGAAATAACTGTATTCCCTTCATTGACTAAAATACAAGTACCCCACTTTTTGATTTCCATATCTTATTCTACTTCTTCTCTCTAAGACCCTTCAACCCATTGTTTCTATTACCTTTTTTTTTTTTCTGTCACTTTCCTTCTACTGTTGGTGCCCCTCAAATCATGAAACACCAGAAATAATGAACCTATAATTGTATAAATTGGGTTTAGTGTCCCTTTTAAGGAGGACAATGCATGTCACATGGAGCTATCAGGTGTTTGGGTTAACATGTTAAAAAAGGCTAATTCTTAAGAGTTAGATTTGTATTAAGTGATCTTGGGAAGGGTTTAGGAACAGGACTTTACAATGTATTTAGATGCTGTCAGTCAGTGTAGGCATTCTATGTCAGGTTATCTAAATCAATCTTATCTATACGGCAGGATAAAAAAATTATTGAATAAATAAACACTGAAAGGACTGATGCTGAAGCTGAAGCTCCAAAACTTTGGCCACTGTATGTGAAGAGCTGGCTCATTGGAAAAGATTCTGATGCTGGGAAAGATTGAAGGCAGGAGGAGAAAGGGTGGAGGTGACAGAGGTGGAGATGATTGGATGATATCACTGACTCAATGGACATGAGTTTGGGCAAATGTAGGGGGATAGTGAAGGACAGGGAAGCCTGGCATGCTGAGAGTTCTTGGGCTCACAAAGAGCTGGACATGACCTAGTGACTAAACAACAACAACGTAAGGGAGGGAGAATGAATCAAGGCTAAAGGTATAATTGGTAAGGGAGCTATCATTCACATTTTCCAGGACACGGAGATGTTTGGATATTTTTGTGGTTTGAACACGTTCATGTTTTGTCTGTATTTAGAAATAATTACAAAATGTTCTTTTTGTTTTGATCCATCATGGTCAGAGTGGATTTGTCTGATGTATTGTTGTGTGGAAATATGTTGAACAAGAAAGCACAGCACCACAACATAGCTGAGAGTGCCTGGCCAGCTCTGAATTTGGGAACTGCTTTCCTCTTTCTCACCTTGTTCTACAGCTTTATACCTCTGACTCCTTTGCCATCACCCCACCCCAATAATCGTAGACTCTCTCTAGATGGCATTCCTTATCTCTTTTAACTAGCTTTTTTCTCCCTGAATATAACTTTTAATCATTACCATGTTAAAAATTAAGTCTATTTTTGTATATTATCTTTCTAATTTTTAAACAAATATTCATGTGATTTTTATCATATCAGTTCAGTTCAGTTCAGTCACTCAGTCATATCTGACTCTTTGTGACCCCATAGACTGCAGAACGCCAGGCCTCCCTGTCCATCACCAACTCCTGAAGTCTATTCAAACTTATATCCATTGAGTCAGTGATGCCATCCAACCATCTCATCCTCTGTTGTCCTTTTCTCCTCCCATCTTCAATCTTTCCCAGTATCAGAGTCTTTTCCAAAGAATCAGTTCTTCATATCAGGTGGCCAAAGTATTAGAGTCCTACCAATGAATATTCAGGACTGATTTCCTTTAGGATGGACTGGCTGGATCTCCTTGCCGTCCAAGGGACTCTCAAGAGTCTTCTCTAACACCACAGTTCAAAAGCATCAATTCTTTAGCATTCAGCTTTCTTCACAGTCCAACTCTCACATCCATACACGACTACTGGAAAAACCATAGCATTGACTATGATTTTGATGGACCTTTGTTGGCCAAGTAATGTATCTGCTTTTTAATATGTTGTCTAGGTTGTTCATAACTTTCCTTCCAAGGAGCAAGCATCTTCCAGTTTCATGGCTGCAGTCACCATCTGCAGTGATTTTGGAGCCCCCCAAAATAAATAATATAGTAGCAATTAAATAATGCTTTGATACTTAAGAAATAAGGTAATTACAATCTGCAAGTGCTATGGGTCTATATGAATCAGATACAAATTCTATGTGATTATAGAAAATAAAATACATGACATAACTTCAGATATTTTTGTGATAGTATTTGCTCTCTTGAAAGTTAACTTTCACTGAATTAAAGATAAGCTGTTTCAGAAAGGATATTAAGGGCATGTCAAGGAATAACCAGAAATATTAAAATGTAAAGAGATGAAGTCATAATTATGGGCAGGGGATGAGGGGAGGTAGATACAATAAACTGAAGATAAATATCAGGATTTTCAGTCTAAGAATTTTAAAAATCAACAGTTTTCACTAATATATTTCTGATAATTATTAGTAATATTTTTAGGGAAGAACATGTAGGAAGAGATTAGACTATTTACAAAGAATATTATAGAAAGATTTGACACAGACAAACTCCTAATATGTTTTAATATTTGACATGTGAATTTTTTCTTTATACACTTTATTTCATAGCTACAGTTTGAGATTTAAACTGTTTCCCTCTGTTATATTTTCTGTATCCTGAGGGCCAGTGTGGGAAAGAAGGTTTAGCATTGTGGGAGGTCCTGCTGGCTGCTTCTCCTTCTGTTATGCCTCCTGTACCAGGATTTACTCCACTTGGTATGAGAACTCTATCTCTCTTCTAAGATACTATCTCAGAGCATAGGATTATTGCTCCAATGCAGCATGTATATCCAAGTCTTGCTGAGATCAAAGAGCCAGGTCAGATTATGCACTTAGTAGTTCCACTCTGCTCTTCCTAGAATCAGAAGGGAGAAGAACTAAGTGATGAATAATGCATGGATTATGGTGCTAATTGGCTCCATGAGTCAGACAGCGCTGTAGAGGAGACTTTAAATGGGCATACTTTGTGAATTTTCCCTGGGATTTCTGCTAATTTATGCATCTTTTGTTTTTATGTCTGTTAAACCCATTATTCTTCCTGGGAAGTGGTAACTAATGTTGTGATTCTTCTGTCTTCCTTTTTGACTAACTACACAATTAAAACAAACATTTAGTGCTGGATCTCAACTTCTTTTAGAACTGGATTGACAGATATGGATTCCCCTTTTGTGTAGCCACTGTCTCTGACTCCTCAGCTCTACTTTCCATCCCACCATATTTTTCATTTACATTGCCTGTTGCATCCTCCATGGACTTCTCTCTAAATTTAGTGATAATAGTAATATTCAGGATGTTTCTTACTTACTTTCCAGTTGAAGAAATAATGTTACCCAATTCTAAAATATTTTTTACTACTCTTTAAAATAAGTTTTATTAGGTATCAGAAAAGGTGTGGTCTGTGATCCAGTGTCATTTTATTATCCTTATTGTTTGCTTTGGTTTTAAATTAAAATAATAGAAGAATAAATACATCTAGTGAATAATTTTGAGTTTAAGTATATTTGTTTAATAGCCAAGATTTTTGTTTTAAGATTCCATAACTATAAATTTTATTGTTCAAGTATTTTTATGTTGTAAATATTTTTTTTATTTGAAATCTTATTTTGTTTCAAAATAAGAAATGAAGTGGTATAATAATGCATTGGTCTGAAATCAATATAGAATAAGTAATTTTAATCATTTCAACTAGATAAATTGTCCTTCCTTTCTCTTTTCCTCTCTACTATTCTTTATTTTCCCCTCATTTCTCTCTTTTTACTTTTTTGCCTTATTTTCTCCTTTCTTATCCTTCAATTACCAGCATTTACTTCCCTGGTGGCTCAGAGGTTAAAGCGTCTGCCTCCAGTGCGGGAGACCTAGGTTCGATCCCTGGGTCGGGAAGATCCCCTGGCGAAGGAAATGGCAATCCACTCCAGTATTCTTGCCTGGAGAATCCCATGGACGGAGAAGCCTAGTAGGTTACAGTCCACGGGGTTGCAAAGAGTCGGACACGACTGAGCGACTTCACCTTATTAGACATATTATATCCCTAAGGATTAAGGATACAAAAATGGAAAAGATATGTACAAAAGCAATAACTTATTGCTCTTGAGAGCCTATTATCACAATAAATAAAAACACATATGCATGTGTGTGCTCAGTCACTCAGATGTGTCCAACTCTTTGCAATTCCAGGGACTGTAGCTTGCCAGGCTCCTCTGTCCATGCTGTTTTCCAAGCCAAGAATACTGAAGTGGGTTGCCAATTCCCCCTCTAGGAATCTTCCAGGCCCAGGGATTGAATATACCTTTTATTAATTAATTCATCCATTTATTGTATTGTGAAAAAATATTTTTAATTAATTTACTTTTTAATTAAAAGATAATTGCCTTACAGACTTTTGTTGTTTTCTGTCAAACCTCAACATGAATCTGCCATAGGTATACATATATTCCCTCCCTTTTGGGCCTCCCTCCTACCTCCCTCCCCATCCCACCACTCTAGGTTGATACAGAGCCCCTTTATGAGTTTCCTGAGGCATATAGCAAATTCCAGTTCATGATCTATTTTACATATGGTAATGTAAGTTTCCATGTTACTCTTTCCATACATCTCATCCTCTCCTCCCCTCTCCCAAAGTTCATAAGTCTATTCCCTATGTTTATTTCTCCACTGCTGCCTGTAAATAAAATCCTCACTGCTATTTTTCTAGATTTCATATATATGCATTAGAATACAATATTTATCTCTCACTTTTTGACTTATTTCACTCTGTTTAATAGGCTCTAGTTTCATCCACCTCATTAGAACTGACATAATATGTTCCTTTTATGGCTGGGCAGGAGGAGAAGGGGACGACAGAGGATGAAATGGCTGGATGGGATCACTGATGAGATAGACATGAGTTTGAGTGAACTCCGGGAGTTTGTGATGGACAGGGAGGCCTGACATGCATTATTCATGGGGTCGCAAAGAGTCAGACATGACTGAGAGACTGAACTGAACTGAACTGTATATTCCATTGTGTATATGTACCACAACTTTATCCATTCATCTGTCGATGGACATCTAGGTTGCTTCCATATTCTTTTAAATAGTGCTGCAGTGAACAATGGGATACATGTGTCTTTTTCAATTTTGGTTTCCTAAGGGTATATCCGATCTCATCACTTCATGGCAAATAGATGGGGAAACAGTGCAAACAGTGGCTGACTTTATTTTGGAGGGGGCTCCAAAATCATTGCAGATGGTGACTGCAGCCATGAAATTAAAAGACGCTTATCCCTTGGAAGGAAAGTTATGACCAACCTAGAGTATATCATGAGAAATGCTGAACTGTAAGAAGCACAAGCTGGAATCAAGATCATCAGGAGAAATATCAATAACCTCAGATATGCAGATGACACCACCCTTATGGCAGAAAGTGAAGAGGAACTAAAAATCTTCTTGATGAAAGTGAAAGAGGAGAGTGAAAAAGTTGGCTTAAAGTTCAACATTCAGAAAACTTAAGATCATGGCATCTTGTCCCATCACTTCATGGGAAATAGATGGGGAAACAGTGGAAACAGTGTCAGACTTTATTTTTTGAGTGCTCCAAAATCACTGCAGATGGTGATTGCAGCCATGAAATAAAAGACGCTTACTTCTTGGAAGGAAAGTTATGACCAACCTAGACAGCATATTGAAAAGCAGAGACATTATTTTGCCAACAGAGGTCCGTCTAGTCAAGGCTATGGTTTTTCCAGTAGTCATGTATGGATGTGGTAGTTGGACTATAAAGAAAGCTGAGAGCCGAAGAATTGATGCTTTTGAACTGTGGTGTTGGAGAAGACTCTTGAGAGTCCCTTGGACTGCAAGGAGATCCAACTAGTCCATTCTAAAGGAGATCAGTCCTGGGTGTTCACTGGAAGGAATGATGCTATAGCTGAAACTCCAATACTTTGGTCACCTCATGTGAAGAGTTGACTCATTGGAAAAGACTCTGATTCTGGGAGGGATTGGGCAGGAGGAAAAGGGGATGGCAGAGGATGAGATGGCTGGATGGCATCACTGACTCAATGGATGTGAGTCTGAGTGAACTCTGGCAGTTGGTGATGGACAGGGAGGCCTGGTGTGCTGCAATTCATGGGTTCGCAGTCAGACACGACTGAGTGACTGAACTGAACTGAGCTGAGACAGCATATTAAAAAGCAGAGACATTACTTTGTCAACAAAGGTCTGTCTAGTCAAGGCTATGGTTGGACTAAGTTGGACTGTGAAGAAAGCTGAGCACTGAAGAACTGATGCTTTTGAACTGTGGTGTTGGAGAAGACTCTTGAGAGTCCCTTGAACTTCAAGGAGATCCAACCAGTCCATCCTAAAGGAGATNCACCTCATGTGAAGAGTTGACTCATTGGAAAAGACTCTGATTCTGGGAGGGATTGGGCAGGAGGAAAAGGGGATGGCAGAGGATGAGATGGCTGGATGGCATCACTGACTCAATGGATGTGAGTCTGAGTGAACTCTGGCAGTTGGTGATGGACAGGGAGGCCTGGTGTGCTGCAATTCATGGGTTCGCAGTCAGACACGACTGAGTGACTGAACTGAACTGAGCTGAGACAGCATATTAAAAAGCAGAGACATTACTTTGTCAACAAAGGTCTGTCTAGTCAAGGCTATGGTTGGACTAAGTTGGACTGTGAAGAAAGCTGAGCACTGAAGAACTGATGCTTTTGAACTGTGGTGTTGGAGAAGACTCTTGAGAGTCCCTTGAACTTCAAGGAGATCCAACCAGTCCATCCTAAAGGAGATCAGTCCTGAGTGTTCATTGGAAAGACTGATGTTGAAGCTGAAACTCCAATACTTTGGCCACCTGATGCGAAGAGCTGACTCATTTGAAAAGACCCTGATGCTGGGAAAGATTGATGGTGAAAGGAGAAAAGGATGACAGAGGATGAGATGGTGAGATGGCCTCACTGACTCAATAGCCATGAGTTTGGGTAAACTCTGGGAATTGGTGATTGACAGGGAGGCCTGACGTGCTGCAGTTCATGGGGTCACAAAGAGTAGGACAAGACTGAGCAACTGAACTGAAATGTACAGGGTAGGTGCCAAGGAGTGGGATTGTTGGGTCATATGGTGGTTTTATTCCCAGATTTTAAGGAATCTCCATACCATCTTCCATAATGGCTGTATCAATTTACATTCCCATCAACAGTGCAAGAGTGTTCCCTTTACCCTACACCCTCTCTGGCTTTTTGTAGACTTTTTGATGGTGGCCATTCTGACTGGTGTGAGTTGATATCTCATTGTAGTTTTGATTTGCATTTTTCTAATAATGAGTGATGTTGAGCATCTTTTCATGTGTTTGTTAGTCATCTATATGTCTTCTTTTGAGAAATGTATGTTTAGGTCTTTTTCCCACTTTTTGATTGGGTCACTTATTTGCCTTGTATTGAATTGTGTGAGCTGCTTGTATATTTTGGAAATTAATCCTTGGTCAGTTGTTTCATTTGCTATTATTTTCTCCCATTCTGAGGGTTGTCTTTTCATCTTGCTTATAGTTTTCTTTCCTGTGCAAAAGCTTCTAAGTTTAATCAGGTCCCACTTGGTTACTTATGTTTTTATTTCCATTACTCGAGGTGGATCATAGAGGATCTTGCTTTGATGTATGCCACCGAGTGTTCTCCCTATATTTTCCTCTAAGACTTTTATAGTTTCTGGTCTTACATTTAGGTCTTTAATCCATTTTGACTTTATTTTTGTGTATGGTGTTAGAAGTGTTCTAATTTCATTCTTTTACATGTAGCTGTCCAGTTTTCCCAGCACCATTTATTAAAGAGGCTATCTTTCCGCATTGTATATTCTTGCTTCCTTTGTCAAAAATAACGTACCCATAAGTGCATGGGTTTATTTCTGGGCTTTCTATCTTGTTTCATTAGTTTATATTTCTGTTTTGTTCCAGTACCATTCTGTCTCGATGACTGTAGCTTTGTAGCATAATCTGAGGTCAGGAAGGTTGATTCCTCCAGCTCCATTTTTCTATCTCAAGATCTCTTTGACTATTTGAGGTCTTTTGTGTGTCCATATGAATTGTGGAATTTTCTGTTCTAGTTCTGTGAAAAATGCCATTGGTAATTTGATAGGAATCACATTGAATCTGTAGATTGCATTTGGTAGTATAGTCATTTTCACAATATTGACACTTCCTACCCAGGAACATGGAGTGTCTCTCAATCTGTTTATGTCATCTTTGATTTCTTTCATCAGTGTCTTATAATTTTCTGTGTACAGTTCTTTTGTCTCCTTAGGTAAGTTTATTCCTAGATATTTTATTCTTTTGGTTACAGTGGTGAATGGGATTAATTCTATAATTTCACTTTCTGATTTTTCACTGTTAGTATATGGAAGTGCAAGTGATTTCTGTGTATGTATGATTTTGTATCCTGCAACTTTGCTAAATTCACTGATTAGTTCTACCAATTTTCTGATACTATCTTTAGGGTTTTCTATGTATAGTATCATGTCATCTGCAATTAGTGAGAGCTTTATTTCTTCTTTTCCAATCTAGATTCCTTTTTATTTCTTTTTCTTATCTGATTACTATAGCTAAGACTTCCAGAACTATGTTGAATAATACTAGCGAAAGTGGACAGCATTGTCTTCTTCCTGCTTATAGGGTGAAAGCTTTCAGATTTTCACCATTGAGAAATTAATATTTTATCTGATATGAGGATTGCTTTTCCATCTTTCCTTTGCTTCACATTTGTATAGAATGTATTTTTCTACGCTCTCATTTTCAGTCTATATGTATTTTGAGGTCTGAAGTGGATTTCTTGTTGACAGCATATATATGGATTTTGTTTTTGTATCCATTCAGCCAAGCCAGTGTGTGTCTTTTGGTTGAAGCCTTTCATTTATTTACACTTAAATGACTTTTTGATATCTATGTTTCTATTGCCATTTTCTTAATTGTTTAGGGTTGATTTTATAAATCCTTTTCTTCTCTTGTATTTTTTAACTATATAAGTCCCCTTATAATTTGTTGTAAAGCTGGTTTGGTGATACTGAATTCTCTTAACTTTTGCTTGTCTGAAAAGCTTTTTATTCCTCCATCAGTTTTGAATGAGATCCTTGCTGGGTACAGTAATCTTGGTTGTAGATTTTTCCCTTTCAGTACTTTAAAAACATCCTGCCATTCCCTTCTGGTCTACAGAGATTCTGCTGAAAGATCAGCTGTTAAGCATATGTAGTTTCTCTTGTATGTTACTTGTTGCTTTTCCCTTGCTGCTTTTAATATTCTTTCTTTGTGTTCATTTTTTGTTAGTTTAATTAGTATGTGTTTTAGCATGTTGCTCCTTGGGTTTATCCTGTATGGACTCTTTATGCTTCCTGGACTTGATTGACTAATTCTTTTTCCATATTGGGAAAAATTTGAAATATAATCACTTCAAAAATTTTCTCATATCCTCTCCTTTTCTTTTCTTCTTCTGTTCAGTTCAGTTCAGTTGCTCAGTTGTGTCTAACTCTTTGTAACCCCATGGACTGCAGCACACCAGCCTTCCCTTTCCATCACCAGCTCCTGGAGCTAACTTAAACTCATGTCCATCGAGTCAGCCATGCATTCCAACCATCTCATCCTTTGTCATCTCCTTCTCCTTCTGCCTTCAATCTTTCCCAGCATCAGGGCCTTTACGAGTCAGCTCTTCACATCAGATGGCCAAAGGAGTTTCAGCTTCAGCATCTGTCTTTCCAATGAATATTCAACATTGATTTCCTTTAGTATGGACTCCTTACAGTCCAAGAGACTTTCAAGAGTCTTCTCCAACACCACAGTTCAAAAGCATCAATTCTTTGGTTGCTTAGCTTTCTTTATACTCCAATTCTCATATCCACACACAACTATTGGAAAAACCATAGCTTTGACTAGACGAACTTTGTTGGCAAAGTAATGTCTCTGCTTTTTAATATGTTATCTAGGTTGGTCATAACTTTCCTTCCAAGGAGTAAGTGTCTTTTAATTTCATGGCTGAAGTCACAATCCACAGTGATTTTCAGTTCAGTTCAGTTCAGTCACTCAGTCGTGTCCGACTCTTTATGACCCCATGAATCGCAGCACGCCAGGCCTCCCTGTCCATCACCATCTCCCAGAGTTCACTCAGACTCACGTCCATCGAGTCCGTGATGCCATCCAGCCATCTCATCCTC
>SJYX01014281.1:32486-73687 GCA_006410675.1 Oreotragus oreotragus
ACAGAACTGTAAAAGTCCAATATAGAGGCAGAGGTTTATAATAACAACAAATAATGTGAATGGGAAGAAAAAAAAGAAACCTCAAAAGCCTAACTAGATTTCGTAGTGCCAATAAAATCAACAACTACATCAAAGGGGAAAAAATAAAAATAAAATAAAATCCAAAAGAATCTAAAGAACAAATCAAAGTATAAGAATAATAAATGTGTTACTTGAGTCACTGCTGTGAGAGTCTTTCCCTCACTGGGAGTCACAGTCCACCTCACCTCTCTAGGATGCCCTCCAACACTGTGCTGGTCTCTGGACCTGGCTGTGGGGACAGTTCAGATTCTAATCTGGTCCTACTCCTGTGTGTTCTTGCGTCAATGTCCACAGCTATCAGTACTGGTGCATTTTCTTTTGTGGGATCTCTCAATGTCCTTTTATATATTCCACAGACACAGAGTCTACCTAGTTGATTGTGTGAATTTAATCTCCAGCTTCTACAGCTGGTGGGAAGGTTTGGGGGTATTCTTCCTTAGTCACACTGCCCCTGGGTTTCAACTTTGATTTTATTTCCACTTCTGCATGTGGGTGATCCACTGGGGTTTGCTCTTGAGGTGCCCTGGAGGACTGTGGTCTGCCCCAGTGAGGGCCAGGTGTGGAGGTTGGTGCAGCTGCTTGGGTTGCAGGGTTTTTGGCAGGACCAGGTACTCAGGTGAGTTGGCGGCTAGGGCACAGGAAATATAGTGCTCTAGAAAGGTATCGCAACCTGTGTTGCCCAATACACTCCAGTATTCTTGCCTGGAGAAACCCCTTGACAAAATCCTGGCAAGCCACAGTCCACAGGGTTACAAAGAGTTGGACATGACTGAAGCGACCCTGTGTGCATAGATGCAAGACTTCTTTTGCCTGTGGCAGCTCTGTCCCGTTGATGGTTAAGCATGAAGGTGGTGCAGCTACTTGGCTTGTGAGGACCTTGGTGGTGCCAGGTGTGCAGGGACACAGACTGCCTCTGCCTCAGGAGATATGGCCCTATCAGTCTTTTTTTGAACTTCTTGTCGCTGGTGATCAGAAGGCCTCTTTGGCCAGTTTTTCTCATAGTGCCACCCATTCAGGCACTTAGAGGGCTCCTTTGCCTGGGGTCTTTCTCTGTTGTTTGGTGTCTCAAGCTCACAGAAGGCCTACCCTGGCTGGGTTCCTACTCTGTAGCTGGAGCATCAGGCACTGAAAGGGGCACTCTGGGTGGGGTCCTACTTTGTAACTTAGTGTGGCAGGCTGTTTGATGGGGCAGGCTCTCTATTGTTCAGCTGCTGATGCTGGCACATGAGAGAGGGTAAAGTGATGGCTCCACCCAATACACATAGACTCAGCAGTATTGCCTTGCTTTCGTGGCTGCCTGACTTTTCTCCACAGGCATTTCCCATCACAATCTCCTCCCTCCCATTCCCTTGATCTGTCTCTCCACAAGAGCAGCCCTCACCCTGGAATTGCTCCACAATCCTTGAACTCCAGATCCTAGCCTCTACACCTTCTAGAAAATCTGCGTCCATGTCTGGTGTATGTATGGCTTCATCAGGGACTGTGTTTGATTCTCATTCCATTTAAGCTGAAACAGAGCAGTTGTTTCACTCTCAGGCTTAAATATTTCTCCTCTGACTCAGACAATTGCCCCAACCTGGGGATTGGACGCCTGCTTCAGTACCCCTGCCCACTGAGGGTAGGTCCAGTCCTACTAATACTCCTGTTTTCCCCCCTATTTCCTTCATCCTATGAAGTTTTATGTGGTTCTATGTATTCTTTTTATACGGTCAGGAACTCTTGTCTGTTCTCAGCTGGTGTTCTGCATGCACCTCTCTGTCTGAAGATGTATTCCTGATGTGGAGAGAGATGTACTCCACATCCACCTACTCCTCTGCCATCTTGTTCTCCCTCAGACTTATTGCTTTCTTCAGACTGTTACAAAATTTTCCATGTATTTTGTCAATAAATTAAAATAGTACAATTCAGTGAAATTCACTCAGTCATGTTCAACTCTTTGTGACCCCCCCATGGACTATGCAGTCCATAAGATTCTCCAGGTCAAAATACTGGAGTGGGTTGCCTTTTCCTTCTCCAGGGATTCTTCCCAACCCAGGGATTGAACCCAGGTCTCCTGCACTGCAGGCAGATTCTTTAGCATCTGAGCCACCAGAGACACCCTAAATAGTACAACAGTGAAAATAAATACTTCACTTTTCATTTTTGGTGTGAACTTCACCATTCTGATCTTTCACTTCTTGGGCTAAGGATTGAAATCAGACCAAATTATGTCAAAATTAAAAGCAAACATCAACTCTTACCAATGTTAATGGAAATACAAGTGACATTTTAGCTGCTAAATCTCTGTTAAAAAAAAAAATGGATTGCATGCTAAGTCGCTTCAGTCGTGTATGACTCTTTGTGACACTATGTACCATAGCCCCACCAGGTTTTTCCATCCATGAGATTCTCCAGACCAGAACATGGGAGTGGGTTACCATGCCCTCCTCCAGGGGATCTTCCAGACCCAGGGTTCAAACCCCAGTCTCTTAAGTCTTCAGTCAGGTTCTTTACCAGTAGCACCATCTGGGAAATCTCCTCAAAATGACATGATATGTTAAATCTTAGATTTCAAGAAAATAACTAAAATTTGATTGATTACATTCTTTTCAAAACATTTTCCTTTTATGTTCTCTGAATATGTAGTTTCAGTATTTTTTAATTTGCCAAGTTCTAACTTTGAATTTAAATTATGACTTGAATTTTTAACAATTATGACTGAGTTTATTTTTTTACAAAATTGAATTTGACAGCATGAAAGTGTGTTTATAATTAAAATACATTTAATGAGTGCATTAATATGGAGCAATTACACTCAGGATTCACCATCAAAATACAAAATGAAAATATGATTATTATTTGGCAAAGTTAGATCATAGTTACTAAAATTAATTGCTAAAACTTTATTAAACTATACAAATTAGGATACAGATTGGAAATAAAACTATTTTACTCCATGTCAGATGCCCTTGACATAAATTTCTGTGGTTTTTGGTATTTCACTTGAACAAAAATCCCAAATCGTATTAATTTGATTTCAAAACAGTTTTCTTAGTTGAAAATGATATGAATAATATATAATAGAATAAGAAGGGATTAGAATCAGGTCTGGACCAAATATAATTTCTGTGTTAGATTTTCAGTTGAACTTTTGGCTTAATAACTAACCAGCTAAACCATTGAATTTGTGACCAAAAAATCAAGATGCTTTATGGAAATCTTGAAAAAAATAGTGAATTTAATAAAGTTCTGGTTTTTATTTACTTATACTGTTCCTTATCTCTTTAATTTCTGTGGAACAACATAAATACTATCCTTTTATCTATTTGGCTGTATCCTATAATGAGACACAATATCACTAAGATTAGCAATCAAGTTAAGAACACTTATGTTGTGCTACTTGTTCTATATAGATGTAGTACTTACAATAATCTTTACAATGTGATAGAATAACACTTAAAATTAAATCTTACAAATTTGATCTTCTCTGTTAGGTAAATATTCTTATTAGCAATTTAAATATCAGGACACTGAGGTACAGAAAAGCTACAGATTAGGAGTGGGTTACTATTTCCTTCTCCAGAGGATCTTCCCAACCCAGGGATCAAACCCACGTCTCTTGCATCTCCTGCATTGGTAGGCAGGTTCTTTATGGACTGAGCTAGTAGAGAAGCCCTTTTCTGATATCCAACCATCAACTACTAGCTATGATGATGTATCACTAGAGTAGGACATTGAAAATGGAAAATTGAATTTATTAATAAGAAACTGTTTTACAATTTGATGTTAGTAGATTTTGGCCATGTTCTGAATGACTAGATGAATTGGATAGTCATTTGAAAGCCCTAAGGGCAAACACTTCAGGAGCTGGTGATGGACAGGGAGGCCTGGCGTGCTGCGATTCATGGGGTCGCAGAGTCAGACATGACTGAGCGACTGAACTGAACTGAAGGGCAAACAGTGTTTTTATTAAATTTAATTAATTAATTAATTTTTGGCTGTCCTGGGTCTTCTTCGCTGGACTTTTCCTAGTTGCAATAAGTGGGGGCTATTCTCTAGTTGTGGTTCATGGTCTTCTCATTGTGGTGACTTCTTTTGCTGCAGAGGTTCTTGGTGCCTGAGCTTCATTAGTTGTGACTAGCAGACCTGGTAGCTCCTGGGCATGTGAAATCTTCCCAGACCAGGGACAGAATCCATTAACTACTGAACCACCAGGGAAATTCTTAAAGGCAAACAGTTTTGACTGTATCATAAGTGCTCTGCTTCAGATAACATAATTATGACCATAATAATTACCTATACAGCAGATTCAATGGGTGGCCGCATGTCCCAAGGCTTTATAGATAAATGCACACAGTTTTTAAAACAATTCTGAGAGAATTGTTTTTAAATTATTGTGTTCATAAGGAAGAGCAATGAGAAATCTGTGTTTGTTATCCTCATTTAGAGTGGAAATATGTGATAAGGGGAAGAAAATAGGTTTTGCAAAGAACCCAAATTATTAAACACAGTCTATTTTTTTCTGCAAAAAAAAAAAAATTAAGTCATAAACAAGCTTCTTTGAGGCTGATAATAATGTAATGTTTAGATTAAATGAGTGAAAAATAGTTTTCCACCACTGACTATGCAGAATCTACTCACTGAGTTCAATGCATTCAATTTCCATTCTGTGCCATCAGTACAGACAAACCAGATAAACAAAGATATATCCCTTTGGTTTGTCCTTTAATTTTTCTTATGTCTTGAGGTAGTGATTATATTTTATCCAAAGCAAACAACATCCTCACATCCACAAAATGTCTACAGTTTTCCCATATAAAGTGACACCACACGTTGTTCTGTTTATTATTCCTGCATCACCATGCAACACTCGTCTGTTTTAATGATGTATGGTTGCCTCAGCGATTGTTAATCTAATGATGGAATATGTCCCTGGAGGTTACANGTCAATAAAGCAGAAATAGATGTTTTTCTGGAACTCTCTTGCTTTTTCCATGATCCAGCGGATGTTGGCAATTTGATCTCTGATTCCTCTGCCTTTTCTAAAACCAGCTTGAACATCAGAAGACTTATGAACAACCATTATTTTAGCGCCTTTAAGGATGCCTTCCTCTTTCCTATGTATACCTGTAATCTTCTTGCTCCAAATCATGGGGACTGAAACCCCCAGGGTCAGTTTCCCAGTGGAAATTATTAACAGCCTCCTGACTCCGTCATTCACACTGTCATTGGGAAACACTTAGAAATGTCATTAAAGGCACTTGGTTCTATAAGAAAGGACGGTGAGGGCTGATTATTCTGGGAAGCAGAGAAGGCATATCCGATAAGTGTTCTCAAAAGGATGAGAGAAAATGAGGCATCGAGATAGTACAAAAAGCGAGCGTACACAGTAGGTGGACCTCTTGAGAGGCAGTTGTAGACAAGAGTTGTTATGTTGTCACCCTAATTAAAGAATGGTGACGAGCTCAGGATGGAAAGCCTGAGAATCTATATGATGGGTCGCTAGCTGGCTGCGTGCCCATGTACACTTCCTCTGTCCTTTGTAGAGCTCAGTTTACTGTCTATAAAATCAGGATGTTATGCTGGAGGCAACTGGTTCCTAAATCCAACTTAGCATCAGCTTTTCAAAAGTAAAGATTCCAAGATCAGAACGTAAACCTTCTAAATAAGAATTTCTGGGGGTTGAAGTCCTAGGATCTGTATGTTTTTAAAGATCCCCAGGTGTATTGACTTGGACACAGTCAGTCAACAGAAAACGAGTTTGGGCACTGCTGGTTTATATGTATCACTGGCCTTTTCCACTTCTATCATCTCTTAATTCAAAAGAATCAAAGCGATGCCCAAAGGACCAAGGTGTGTAGAGATGTGATCATCCAAACCTTTATGGATTTTAAGTGAGGAAATACTGAATATGGCCTGAGGTGATAGACAAGGTAGATATTGTGAGTGCACCATTACAAAGCTTAGATCTAGGCTTCACAGAAAATAAATCCATAGGAGTACAGCAGACTAGAATGTTGCCTTTTCTGTAATATTTACAACATACTCAAGTCTTTCTTTCAGTTGGTGAAAAATACCTACTTGCACTGGAACTTTGTTTTGTGCATTTAAAAATACAATCATCAGAATTTCAAAATTACCCAGCTATGTTAATGTCAAATACATGAGAAAAAGGGATTACCTGAAATTAACATAAAAATACAAAACTTCAGTCCATAATCAACACCTCTGAACAAAGTTATTCAGATTAGTCATTCTCATTCAAGATGATATCACAATAAGGATGCTGAAAGAGCCTCTGAATGTCACCCTGAATAATTCTATTCAAGGAGGAATTTTGCATGAATATAGAAGTTGCCACCATAAGCAACTGCAAACTGAGAATTAACTTAATGGTATTAAATGCAGCACAAATCTTCAAGAAAGACTTGATCGGTCCCAGGGATTGCATGCTATGTAGGCAGTGAGGAGACTGACGGTGATCTTGCCATAGTCCGCCAGGTTCCTTTGTCCATGGGACTCTCCAGGTAAGAATACTGGAGTGGATTGCTATGCCCTCCTCCAGGGGATCTTCCCAACCCAGGGATCAAACCCATGTCTCTTACATCTCCTGCACTGGCAGGCAGGTTCTTAACCACTAGCGCCACCTGGGAAGCACATCTTGCCTGAGGGGCCTCATCCTGGCCATGTTTCAGTTCAGTTCAGTTCAGTCACTCAGTCATGTCCGACTCTTTGCGACCCCATGAATTGCAGCACGCCAGGCCTCCCTGTCCATCACCATCTCCCGGAGTACACACAGACTCACGTCCATCGAGTCAGTGATGCCATCCAGCCATCTCATCCTCAGTCGTCCCCTTCTCCTCCTGCCCCCAATCCCTCCCAGCATCACAGTCTTTTCCAATGAGTCAACTCTTCACATGAGGTGGCCAAAGTGCTAGAGTTTCAGTTTTAGCATCATTCCTTCCAAAGAAATCCCAGGGCTGATCTCCTTCAGAATGGACTGGTTGGATCTCCTTGCAGTCCAAGGGACTCTCAAGAGTCTTCTCCAACACCACATTTCAAAAGCATCAGTTCTTTGGTGCTCAGCCTTCTCCACAGTCCAGCTCTCACTTCCATACATGACCACAGGAAAAACCATAGCCTTGACTAGACAGACCTTAGTTGGCAAAGTAATGTCTCTGCTTTTGAATATGCTATCTAGGTTGGTCATAACTTTTCTTCCAAGGAGTAAGCATTTTTTAATTTCATGGCTGCAGTTACCATCTTCAGTGATTTTGGAGCCAAAAAAAAAAAAAAAGTCTGACACTGTTTCCCCACCTATTTCCCATGAAGTGATGGGACCAGATGCCATGATCTTCGTTTTCTGAATGTTGAGCTTTAAGCCAACTTAGTCACTGCATATTCCAGCTCATTGCCCTTAAAACTTTGGTGGCAGAGAACTTAACATGTTTTTTACAGTTTGTCCTCAAAAGGGAAAGAAAATTAACTCTCCTTCAGAAACCATTACACTGTCGAGGTGATATGCTCTACTGAAAAAAACAAACTTAAGGTTGATATAACTGACCACATCCTAAGCAGGGGCATAGGCTGAAACTATTTTCATGCTTTCAGGATTGAGAACATCATTTTGGATCTTTGGAATAGCTCTTCCGGCTGGGTTTCTTGTGTGTAAATGAGACTCAATTGTGTTAAATCTCTGTCATGCGTGTCCACTCTGTGCAACAAGATAAATATGGAATGCTCAAATGTATCTACCCTTGGATGTAGGGGAAGTCATCCTTTGGAAAAAAGGAATATTGAACAATTGAACTGGTGTTTTTATTGTCTAACTTGATGGCTGTATTCAGATATTAATTAATTCATAATATAATTCATAATTATTCATAGTATTTCTTGGTCACCTCCAATCTCCTTTCAGGTTACCAACCTTACATTGTATAAGGGCATAAGAGAAATAGACAAGTAAACAAATAAGGTGATTTTAAATAGCTATAAATTCTGTAAAGAAAATGAATAGGAGACATTGAAGATGGTGGCTGGGAAAGGACTACTTTAGAGAGAGAGTAAAAAAAAAATAAACTCTCTCTAAAGATACTGAAAAACCCTCTGGAAATCAATATTTCCCTCAAGACCCAGTGTTGAAAAATAATCAGAATCCACTGATACCCACCCTTATATACAAACTATATGGTCTCACCAAAAAACAATCAAAACCGGTTAAATCAGGACTTTGACAGAAATATATAAAATATTCATTTGGAGACTAGTTGAAAACTAATCAATAATTATGCTTACTGAATCATCTCTAATGGAGGTGAGAACTGGAAAACATCAGTCTTCATTCCAATCCCAAAGAAGGGCAATGCCAAAGAATGTTCAAACTACCACACAATTGCACTCATCTCACATCTGAGCAAAGTAATGTTCAAAATCCTCCAAGCCAGGCTTCAACAGTATGTGAACTGTGAACTTCCAGATGTTTAAGCTGGATTTAGAAAAGGCAGAGGAATCAGAGATCAAATTGCCAACATCCATTGGATCATAGAAAAAGCAAGAGAATTCCAGAAAAACACCTACTTCTGCTTTATGCCAAAGCCTTTGACTGTGTGCTGCTGCTGCTGCTAAGTCACTTCAGTCGTGTCCGACTCTGTGTGACCCCATAGATGGCAGCCCACCAGGCTCCCCCATCCCTGGGATTCTCCAGGCAAGAATACTGGAGTGGGTTGCCATTTCCTTCTCCAGTGCATGAAAGAGAAAAGTGAAAGTGAAGTCGCTCAGTCTGTCCGACTGTTAGTGACCCCATGGACTGCAGCCCACCAGGCTACTCCGTCCATTGGATTTTCCAGGCAAGAGTACTGGGGTGGGGTGCCATTTGACTGTGTAGATCAGAACAAACTGAGGAAAATTCTTCAAGAGATGTGAATACCAGACCATCTGACCTGTCTTCTGAGAAATCTGTATGCAGGTTAGGAAGTAACAGTTAGTACTGGACATGGATCAACAGACTTGTCCCAAATTGGGAAAGAAGTACATCAAGGCTGTATATTGACACCCTGCTTATTTAACTTATATGCAGAGTACATCATGTGAAATGCTGAGCTGCATGAAGCACAAGCTGGAATCAAGATTGCTGGGAGAAATATCAATAACCTCAGATATGCAGATGACACCACCCTTATGGCAGAAAGTGAGGAGGAACTGAAAGTCAAAGAGGAGAGTGAAAAATCTGGCTTAAAACTCAACATTCAAAAAATGAAGGTCTTGGCATCCAGTCCCATCATTTCATGGCAAATAGGTGTGAAAACAATAGAAACAGTGAGATATTTTATTTTCTTGGGCTCCAAAATCACTGCAGATGGTGACTGTAGTGATGAAACGAAAAGGCGCTTGCTCCTTGGAAGAAAAGCTATGACCAACCTACTGCTGCTAAGTCGCTTCAGTCGTGTGCGACCCCAGAGACAGCAGCCCACCAGGCTCCCCCGTCCCTGGGATTCTCCAGACAGGAATACTAGAGTGTATTTCTTGGGCTCCAAAATCACTGCAGATGGTGACTGTAGTGATGAAACGAAAAGGCGCTTGCTCCTTGGAAGAAAAGCTATGACCAACCTACTGCTGCTAAGTCGCTTCAGTCGTGTGCGACCCCAGAGACAGCAGCCCACCAGGCTCCCCCGTCCCTGGGATTCTCCAGACAGGAATACTAGAGTGTGTTGCCATTTCCCTCTCCAATGCATGAAAGTGAAAAGTGAAAGTGAAGTCACTCAGTCGTGTCCGACTCCTAGTAACCCCATGGACTACAGCTTACCAGGCTCCTGCATCCATGGGATTTTCCAGGCAAGAGTACTGGAGTGGGTTGCCATTGCCTTCTCTGATGACCAACCTAGACAGCATATTAAAAAGCAAAGACATTGCTTTGCCAACAAAGGTCCATCTAGTCAAAGCTATGGTTTTTCCAGTAGTCATGTATGGATGTGAGAGTGGGAGTATTAAAAAAGCTGAGTGCCAAAGAAATAATGCTTTTGAACTATGGTGTTAGAGAAGACTCTTCAGAGTCCCTTGGATTGGAAGGATATCAAACCAATCAATCCTAAAGGAAATCAGTCCTGCATACACATTGGAAGGACTAATGCTGAAGCTGAAACTCCAATAATTTGGCCACCTGATGTGAAGAACTGACTCATTTGAAAAGACCCTGATGCTGGGAAAGATTCAAGGCAGGAGGAGAAGGGGGTGACAGAGGATGAGATGGTTGGATGGCATCACTGATGGACATGAGTTTGAGTAAACTTCAGGAGTTGGTGATGGACAGGGAAGCCTGGCATGGGGCAGCCCGTGGGATCGCAAAGAGTCAGACACAACTGAACAACTGAACTGAGTCATCTAACTAGATACCATATGGAAGATGCAATCAAAACAAAAATGTCAAATACTGTTGGCTAACTCTGCCTTTGAGGAATTTTCCATATCTTAGGAAGCATATAGTCTATTGCTCAGAACATTTCAATACCAAATAGGCTATTCAGACAACAAAAACACTGTCATAGCTTTGTGGATAGTCCTTTATATTTCACAGTGTAACACTCAGCACAATCCTACGAGGTGGGTAGTATATTTCCATTTTACACAGAAGAAAAATGAGGTTTAGAGGGGTTATACACCTGATCCAAGACTACACAGCCAGTAAGTAGCAGTATCTAGACGCGGACTTTAACTTTTCTGACTTAAACTATGAAGCTTGAATCATCCATATTGTATTTAGGAAAAGGAAGAATGGCACGCTTATCCCTCAGCCACATTTTGCTTAAGGTATAAGAATAAAAATATAGAATAGACCTATTATCTTGGGGTAAATCTTATTGATCTGGAAGAGGGTAGTAATCTTAACACTTCACAAGAGTGAAGCTCATTATACTACTGTAAGAATTTCATATAATGTATAGCATCTCATTCTCACAATCACTTAGAGAGGTTCTTCAAGAGTCAATTTAAGCCTTTCTTCCAGAGTATTCTAAGCCATCACAACTTCCAGTGACAAGTGGTGTCCAGTTCTGAACTGAGATTGTTCTACTCTGACCTCATTTAGTTGATAAAGTCTTGTGTTGTTCTCAACAGTATCTGTCCATGGTACATCTCCTCAACTGGATTATATGCAACACGTGGGCAGCACAGTGCCTCCCACCTGGATGCAAAGCAGGTGATAAACTAGAGTCTCCATTTTATAGATCAGAAAACAGAAGCCAACAGACATAACGTGGCTTCCTTGGTGCCCAAATAGGCAAAACCATAACTAGAAGAACATCTCCAGAAAGCCAGCCTCTACTCACTTCTCAAAATGTCCTATCCCCTTTTTTCCAACCCACCCCTCTAAACCCATCCTCAGGTATGCTTGGCATTGAGAATTACCAAAGATGTAAAGCCCAAATTAGGAATCAGATGATCTAGGCTGGAGATCTGACTCTGTAGTAAGTAATTCAGGGAACTTGTTTTGTTCAATCAATATGTATTCATCCAGCACCTCCTACATGTGCTCATGAGCACACATATATATACACACATTGCTTTAAGCTCCTTAGGAAAAACAAATTTGAATTATTAAACACATTCTATGAACCTGGCCCTGTGGTAAGCATTTTATATACATTCCATTCATCTCCTTCCTGCTCTCAAATGCCTATGCTTTATGCTCAAATGCCAGCTGTGGGCACCTGGCCCCTTCCCGAGCACCACAACCAACCTCACCACTGTTGTGTGTTCCACTCTTGGGTCCCACCCTGTGGTCCCCCCTTCCTCACAGGCACATGGTGCAATGGCCTGCCTCTCCTCTTTCCTCATGCTCATATGTGTATGGAGAAGCAGTTAGTCCCTCCTCCCTTCCATTCACCTGCTCTCAGGCAGCAAGACACCCATAACAAAGCCCCACTGGGGAGCCTAGATAGGCAAGACCCAGTCAGCTGGGCTTTCCAATCTTCCTCAAATAAGGTTGGCTGTGAGACCCACTGGTAGCCCAGACTCTGAGCAAGACTCTCTGATCTCTCCATGGGAAGGACTTTTCACAGGCCCAACCAGGTGCAAAGTGGCAACAAGTCAATGGGGTAAACCCCATAGAGGCCACCTCCCTGCTTTGCCACACAAAGTAAATGGTTTCCTATGCTTAGGGGACCTGGGCAAAGGAAGATGAAAATAAATCCAAACAAAACAAATAAAAACTCTTCCTGTTCAGACTCTCAAGAACCTTCACAGAAGCCCTGGAATTTTCATATCAAAGAATTTTACCCTCTTAAAGCCACTGAGATTTAGTGGGCACTTCTCTTGCCTGGAAAATCCCATGGATTGAGGAGCCTGGTGGGCTACAGTCCATGGGGTTGCACAGAGTCGGACATGACTTAGCGACTTCACTTTCACTTTTCACTTTCATGTACTGGAGAAGGAAATGGCAACCCACTCCAGTGTTCTTGCCTGGAGAATGCCAGGGACCGGGGAGCCTGGTGGGCTGCCGTCTATGGGGTTGCACAGAGTCGGACATGACTGAAGCGACTTAGCAGCAGCAGCAGCAGAGGCAAGACTGCTGCTAATTGCCTACTGAACATAAAAAGGGACTAAAAGAACTCCAGATAATTCCCTTCAGTTTGACCCAGCAAGAGCTTTNCTGCCGTCTATGGGGTTGCACAGAGTCGGACATGACTGAAGCGACTTAGCAGCAGCAGCAGCAGAGGCAAGACTGCTGCTAATTGCCTACTGAACATAAAAAGGGACTAAAAGAACTCCAGATAATTCCCTTCAGTTTGACCCAGCAAGAGCTTTGCAGCTATGCAAGTGACCTCACCACTGCTTCCCTGGATCAGTTGAGTACTTCTGTGGCCAGGTATGGAAGGACAGGAAGCATGTGTTAGTCTCTCAGTCATGTTCTACTCTTTACGACCCCATAGACTGTAGCCTGCCGGGCTCCTCTGTCCATGGGATTCTCCAGGCGTGGAGTGGGTTGCCATGCCCTCCTCCATGGGATCTTCCTGATAAGCTGATGTTAAATCACTTAAGAGGTTACACCCGTCTCAAACGGAGGTGAGCAAGGGTCACAAAAGAACCTGGGACTGGAATCATGGAGAATTGTTTCCAATTCTCCCTGCTGCTGATTATTAGCCATGTGACCTGGGACCTTCATTTTTGGTGGAGATTTTGGGTGGTGGATTGGCTGAGATAAGCAGAAGGGAGAAAACGGACATTCAGAGGAATAGTTGGGTGTAATGGTATGACATTTGTGGAGACCTGAACACTAAAAAAATATTAGTCTCCATCTTCTTTTGCAGACAAGCCTAACACAGGTGTCTTATGTTACAAGAAAACACTCTTCTCTATAAGATATAACCTAGTATGTTCTGTAGAACTTGCCCAAATCAAAGAGAAAATCTTTTCTCTCTGTCCTTACACCTGTATAAGAGAAAACAGAATTAGATAATCTTGCTACAAAAGGGTCACAGAAATTATCTGGCATAACCCCTTCATGTCAGAGATCAGAAAACTGAGACTCAGAAAAGAAGTACCTTGTTTTTTGTCAAATAGAAATTTGGTAGGAGAAGGATCCAAATCGGTTTATTCAACATAACAAAAAAGCGGCCCATGAAGAGGTGAAGTGTAATCAATACCACAGTGATAAGACCTACAATTTGTGTATCTCTTCCTACATTCCCAACATGCACTGACTCATTAATTATCACAATGGGGTCATGAGATATGCTCTAATATTGTTCCATGTAACAGATCAAGATAGTGGAATGGAAGGACATGGAGCTCACCTCCTCCCATTACCTACATGCAGAACAGTTCTCACAGAATACCTGCCATATTACAGATTACCCAAGCTTTCACAACGGTGGAACCAGAATTTCATCCAAAGACTTCTTGGCTCCTTTGAATCAAAGCCCTGCTCTCACTCACCACACTCAACGGCCTCTCCTGCTCACTCACCAAGCACCATCAAATTGCCTAACATGCAATGGCCTCTAGAGAAGATAAAGTTACGACACAACTCTTATCTTAAGACACCTAACATTTTAATTGAGGAGAAAACAAAATACACACACACTTAATGACGCACAGCAGTCAGAGCCAAGATGCTCAAAGCGATGAGATGCTATTATCTAGATGCGAGAGAAAGAAGAAGAACGTGGGTCCAAGAAGTGAGAGAGGTCTTTCAGATGAGATGCTGCCTGAGCAAGCCTGGGAAACGAGTCTGTCCTGGGAGCCCATGCGAGTGTGTCTTGCTTAGGTGGTATAGTGGTTTAAAACACACCCACAATTTCTTTAATGTGTCTCCCTTCAAGAGTTAGAATGTCATTTTCCCCTTCAATACGAGTAGGACTTGGTGACTCACCCGTAATAAACAGAATATGGCAAAAGAGACAAGGAAGACACTGNCTTTTCTAAGAGCCAAAAATCATATTGGTGACGGATTTCACTGTTGACTCAATGATTGCTGCCAGGCCTTCATATCCTGTATATTTTAGGCACTTGGGAGGATGTTAATCCATGTAAATGGGATATGGAAAAAGATATATATGAGTTTTGATGTTAGCAACACTAGACTTTTGAGTTAATTACTTTTCTCTTTGTTATGTATCACTGCATTCCTCTGGTGTCCTTGCTATGTAAGAATGTAACTTTATTTAATGCTTTCTGAGAGTGGCACCAGACTTTGGGAAGATCAACATGAATAAGTCTTCTGGTTGACAAACCCTTATCAGAAAAAAGGCGGTAAAATGTTAATTGCCCCTTTTGTCCAGAAGATGATGTAAATCACCTAAGACTTGTGTATACAACTAGGTATGCAGAGAGAAAAGCCTGGTTTTGATAAGAGTCTGGACTGCTAAAGCTGCATAACTTTGTATTACCCATTGATCTCTATGTATAATCAAAAATGTATAAAGGCCTTCATTGGAAGGACTGGTTTCCCCCGTGTCTCCTCTTTACTCTAATTTCAGGCTGAATTCCCATCTGGGGCATGGAGGCTCACCATGTCTACTTACTTGTCCAGCTTCTAAAATCCGTAAGCGAGAGAGCCCAAGGCGGGGCACTCTCCAATATTCAAATGGGCGCCGGCGGCCTAACGTAGATGCTGCAAGTTCCTTGTCTGGAACTCTATTGGCTTTCCATGTAAACCAAGTTATTCAGCCTCTTTTCTCCACTTAATTTTCCTACTACACTATTTCTTCCTAATCTAATCTTATATTAATAAATAAATTTTTTCCTCTCCAATGCCATCCCCACTTCGAATTCCCTGGATCCACCGGGGCTGGCCTCCAGCACTCTACCCTTCCAGGTTTTCTAGTTGATCTAAAAATTAAATTGGCATAAGATTGATTAACAGGAGACAGTCAAAATTCACTAACGTGTATATATGAAAGGGACACATGAAAACTGAGTAACTCATCAAAATGGCTGAAATCCTCACCTTAAAATCATCTTTAGCAAAAGACAAAATAGGAAGTTGGGGTTGTGGTTTGGGACATCAAAAGGAAGGAAAACAAAACATGTGAAGATAGAAAATCAAACATTTGGCAAACAGATATTGCTGGGCATTGCAGACACAATTGGGACACACAGTGGACTCTGATCTCTGGGTCCTGCTGAGTTTCCTTCACCACTTCTAGGCCATATTTTTTTGCAGATATCTCTGAAGATAGGGTAACAAAAAAGATTCCTGACTCTTCAGTTACTTAATTGTAAGCAATCTAACTGAATTTTCATGCCAAAGATACACATTTTGGAGTCATAAATTTTGGCCCCCTGGAATGATTTTTAACATCTGGTATTAAAAGAGTGGTCAAGTAGCATATCAATAAAGAATCAGACTACAATGCAGGAGACCCAGGTTTGATCCCTGGATTGGGACTATTCTCTCAAGAAGGAAAGAGCAACTCACTCCAGTATTCTTGCTTGGAGAATTCCATGAACAGAGGAGCCTGGAGTGCTACAGTCCATGGGGTCGCAAAGAGTTGGATATGACTGAAGTGATTGAGCATGCATGCATGCATTAAAAGAGTGGTCAAGTAGCATGTTCCTATAGGTAACTAGGTAAAATGCTGTTGTTCAGTCACTAAGTTGTGTCCAACTCTTAGCAACTCCATGGACTGCAGCATGCCAGGCTTCCCTATCTTTCACTATTTCCCAGAGCTTGCTCAAGCTCATGTCCACTGAGTCAGTGATGCTATCCAACCATCTCATCCCCTGTTGCTCTCTTCTCTTCTTGTCCTCAATCTTTCCCAGCATTAGGGTCTTTTCTACTGGGTCGGTTCTTCCCTCAGGTGGCCAAAGTATTGGAGCTTCAGCTTCAGCGTCAGTCCCTCCAATGAATATTCAGGGTTGATTTCATTTAGGATTGACTGGTTGGATCTCCTTGCAGTTCAAGGGACTCTCAACAGTCTTCTCCAACACCACAGTTTGAAAGCATTCAGTTCTTCAGTGCTCAGCTTTATTTGTGGTCCAATTCTCACATCCATACATGACTACTGGAAAAACCAGAGCTATGACTAGACAGACATTTGTTGGAAATGATGTCCCTGATATTTAAGATGTTGTTTAGATTTATCATAGCTCTTCTTCCAAGGAGCAAGCACCTTTTAATTTCATAGTTGTAATCACTGTCCACAGTGATTTCAGAGCTCAAGAAACTGAAATATGAAAATTTTCACTTTTTCCCCATCTATTTGCCATGAAATGATGAGACTGGATGCCGTGTTTTTAGTTTTTTGAATGCTGAATTTTAAGCAAGCTCTTTCACTCTCCTCTTTCACCTTCATCAAGAGGTTTTTAGTTCCTCTTCACTTTCTGCCATTAAAGTGGTATCATCTGCATAACTGAGATTGTTGATATTTCTCCTAGCAATTTTGATTTCAGCTTGTGCATTATCCAGCCTAGCATTTCATATGATGCAATCTGCATATAAGTAAAATAAGCAGAGTGACAATATACAGCCTTGATGTACTCCTTTCCCAATTTTGAACCAGTCTTTTGTTCCATGTCTGGTTCTAACTCTTGCTTCTTTTCCTGCATACAGGTTTCTCCAGAGGTAGGTCAAGTCGTCTAGTATTCCCACCTCTTCAAGAACATTCCACAGTTTATTGTGATCCACACAAAGGTTTTAGCATAGTCAATGAAGCAGAAGAGATGTCTTTTTTTGAATTCTCTTGTTTTTTTCTGTGATCCAGCAGATGTTGGCAATTTGATCTCTGGTTCCTTTGCCTTTTCTAATCCAGCATGAACATCTGGAAGTTCTAGGTTCACGTACTGAAACCTAGCTGGAAGGATTATGAGCATAATCTTAATAGCATGTGAAATGAGTGTAACTGTATGATAATTTGAACATTCTTTGGCATTGCCTTTCTTTGGGGCTGGAATGAAAACTGACCGTTTCCAGTTCTGTGGCCACTGTGAGGTTTTCCAAATTTGCTGGGATATTGAGTGTAGCAACAGCATCATCTTTTAGGATTTAAAATAGCTCAGCTGGAATTTCATCATGTCTCCTAGTTTTGTTCTTAGCATGCTTCCTAAGGCCCCCTTGACTTTATACTCGAGGATGTCTGGCTCTTGGTAAGTGATCACACCACTGTGGTTATCTGGGTCATTAAGAGCTTTTTTGTACAGTTCTTCTGTGTATTCTTGCCTCCTTAATCTCTTCTGTTTCCATTAGGTCCTTGCCATTTTGTCCTTTATTGTGACTATTTTTGCATGTAATATTCCCTTGTTATCTCCAGTTTTCTTAAAGAGATCTCTAGTCTTTCCCATTCTGTTGTTTTCCTCTATTTCTTTACACTGTTCATTTAAGAAGGGCTTCTTATCTCTACTTGCTTTTCTCTGGAACCCTGCATTCAGTTGTTATATCTTTCTTTTTTCCCTTACATTTCACTTCACTTTTTACCTCAGCTTTTGTAAGGCCTCCTCAAATAACCACTTTCCTCTTGCATTTCTTTTCTTGATGAATGGTTTCGGTTACTACCTCCTGAGAGGGTAACAGGCAGGAAGGCCAGGGGTCTCCAAACAGAGGAAATAGCCTGCAAATGTCAGACATTTTATCTCTCTTAAGAGGCAGGAGGAAACAAACTAATGATATTTTTCCCTTCTCTATACAAATTTAAAAGGAGGTTTCTCTTAAAATTCTGTGTTGCCATAATGATACCTGGCTTCACCTGAAGTTAACCAATGCCTTTTTCTTATGGAAATGTTTACCTTAAGCTATGCTAATGTACTATGCATTTACCCCAAACTCTGTCTTCAGGTCGGTTCCACTTTTTGGGCTCAGAACCTACTTGATAAACCAGTATGTTATACTCCAATATTGTTCCTCTAATCTATGTAAATGAATCTATTTGTATGGTGATCTGCCCTTCTTCAAGATTCAAGTTAATCATTTTATGGCCCAAGATAAACCATTTGGAGCCAAGGTTATCCCAAAATACATCTTATGGGTGAGGGGCCTGGTGTCATTCTAAGTTTTGAGACATTCCTTTCTTTCATTAACAGACTGCTGGTGACTATATAACATCCAGCTAAAGACTAGCAGGGGGGTACTCTTTCTGCCCCCTTCTAATGCTTATGTCAGAAGCTTTCTCTATCTCCTTTATACTTTAATAAAACTTTGTTACACAAAAGCTCTGAGCGATCAAGCCTCATCTCTGGCCCCGGATTGAATTCTTCTCCTCTGGGGGCCAAGAATCCCGGAGTCGTAATTCAACAACAACCTTTCACTCCTGTGCAATGTTATGAACCTCCATCCATAGTTTTTCTGGCACTCTGTCTACCAGATCTCGTCCTTTGAATGTATCCATCATTTCCACTGTAAGGGATTTGATTTATGTCATACCTGAATGGCCTAGTGATTTTTTCTACTTTCTTCAATTTGAGCCTGAATTTTGCAATAAGGAGCTAATGATCTGAGCCAGTCAGCTCCAGTCTTGTAAATAATTAGATATTTACAGTCAGTTCCGGGTCTTGTGAATAAGCTCCAGGTCTTGTAAATAGGCAAATGAGTAATGAATAAAACATATATTTGTGTGAGGTACCTGTTAATGACAAATCATAAGAGAGTCTGTCATATAGGAGTTTACAATGTGCTAGAAGTGCTCACTGGTATCACCTAAGTTCAGACTTTCAACATTCATCCCATATATTACTAAAGCAGTCTTCTTTCTATTTTCATTGTCTTATGGATGAATTTCTATTTTCTTTACTAACTAATCATACTAATTACATCCTTCTAAATACAAATCTCATCATATAAGTTCCTCTTTAAAGGAATGCAGCTGCTTCCTTTACAATGGCTTCATCTTCGAATCCAAACACCTTCAAATGCTTCTTGATTTTACTTTTTTTATACTTTTACTTTTATACTTTTTACTTTTACTTTTAACTTTTACATCAGGTCTTAGCTTCTGCCATCCTTTGGCTCACACCACATAATGTTGTCATTCCAAATTACTTTCAGTTCAGTTCAGTTCAGTCACTCAGTCATGTCCGACTCTTTGTGACCCCATGAATCACAGCACACCAGGCCTCCCTGTCCATCACCAACTCCCAGAGTTCACCCAGACTCACGTCCATTGAGTCAGTGATGCCATCCAGCCATCTCATCCTCTGTCATCCCCTTCTTCTCCTGCCCCCAATCCCTCCCAGCATCAGAGTCTTTTCCAATGAGTCAACTCTTCTCATCAGTAGGCCAAAGTACTGGAGTTTCAGCTGTAGCATCATTCCTTCCAAAGGAATCCCAGGGTTGATCTCTTTCAGAATGGACTGGTTGGATCTCCTTACAGTCCAAGGGACTCTCAAGAGTCTTTTCCAACACCACAGTTCAAAAGCATCAATTCTTCGGCGCTCAGCCTTCTTCACAGTCCAACTCTCACATCCATACATGACCACTGGAAAAACCATAGCCTTGACTAGACGGATGGTCGTCCCCTTCTCCTCCTGCCCCCAATCCCTCCCAGCATCAGAGTCTTTTCCAATGAGTCAACTCTTCGCATCAGTAGGCCAAAGTACTGGAGTTTCAGCTGTAGCATCATTCCTTCCAAAGGAATCCCAGGGTTGATCTCTTTCAGAATGGACTGGTTGGATCTCCTTACAGTCCAAGGGACTCTCAAGAGTCTTCTCCAACACCACAGTTCAAAAGCATCAATTCTTCGGCGCTCAGCCTTCTTCACAGTCCAACTCTCACATCCATACATGACCACTGGAAAAACCATAGCCTTGACTAGACGGATCTTAGTCGGCAAAGTAATGTCTCTGCTTTTGAATATGCTATCTAAGTTGGTCGTAACTTTTCTTTCAAGGAGTAAGCATCTTTTAATTTCAGGGCTGCAATCACCATCTGCAGTGATTTTGGAGCCCCCCAAAAGAAAGTCTGACACTGTTTCGACTGTTTCCCCATCTATTTCCCATGAAGTGATGGGACCAGATGCCATGATCTTCGTTTTCTGAATGTTGAGCTTTAGGCCAACTTTTTCACTTTCCTCTTTTACTTTCATCAAGAGGCTTTTTAGTTCCTCTTCACTTTCTGCCATAAGGCTGGTGTCATCTGCATATCTGAGGTTATTGATATTTCTCCTGGCAATCTTGATTCCAGCTTATGTTTCTTCCAGTGCAGTGTTTCTCATTTTGTACTCTGCATATAAGTTAAGTAAGCAAATTACTTTACCTTTCCCAAATTTACCTGACTTTTGTCTGTTTGTTTTTGTTTGGATCCTCCTAGAATGTCAGTTTCTTCTTTTATCCTGTGAGTATATCCTATGTTCTCTTTGAGGCTCATATCAATGGTGACCTTTTGTGGAAAATCTTTTTATTTTTACTTTATTTTACTTTACAGTATTGTATTGGTTTTGGCATACATTGACATGAATCCACCATGAGTGTACATGAACTCCCAAACATCTTTATCCATGTTCTCCCCAAGCATGTTGACACTACTACAATCCTCTTTCTCAGGTTCCTGTCATCCCAGAAAGCTCCCATTCTTTTGTGTTCAAAAAGGACCATCCTAACCTCACACGTTTGGATAAAATTCACTTACACTTTTCCTCAATGTCTCAAATGACTATTGACTGTGTTGAATATTGACTATTTTAATTTATAAAAGTCAGGTTTTGTTTTCCATCTTTTTGACATGTTTTTCAGTAAAGAATAGTCTGTATTGCAACATTTTAAATAGAGTTATCTCCTAAGTTATCTTGGGTCTTTTGTCTTTCACACTGGACAAATGAGTTCAGTGAGTTCATCGGTGCACTTGTATTTTACTGTAACTGTTGCTTTGCTTGTCTGTCAGGCTTCCTTGGTGACTCAGGTGGTAAAGATTCTGCCTGCAATGCAGGACACCCACGTTTGATACCTGGGTTGGGAAGATCCTCTGGAGACGGGATTCCGGTATTGTTGCCTGGAGAATTTGATGGACACACGAGCCTGGCAGGATACAATCCATGGGGTGACGAATAGCTGAACATGACTGAGGGGCAAACACTTTTACTTTCTCCTAATTGGACTAAGCTGGAACTTTTGTTAATATAAGATTCTCAAAGTCTTGTTGGCCTTTGTGTAATTCATGAGAGTCTAACCATTAGGCAAGGGAATTGTCTCTCAATCTTTCCTAGAAAGCTGCATCCCTATTCCTGGCTCCTGTTGAGATGGTTGACTAGATTCATGATTTGTACCTGTAATCTCTTTAGCCAATGATTGTCCAACCGCACTTTTCAGAACACTGTAAATCAACTATACATCAATTTAAAATGAATGAATGAATAAATAAATAAATAAATAATTACTGATAGTTTCCCTCACTACCAAAGCCACTTCCACATTTTCATGTGTTAGAGCAGCACCCCACTGCCTGGTACCAAAATTTGTTTTAGTTTGTTAGGGCCATAACAAAGTACCACAGACTGAGTAACTGAAACAGAAATTAATGAGGTCTGGAGACTAGCTGTATAAGAGCAAGTTGAATTGCTTTCTTCTGAGGCCTCTCTCATTGTCTTGCTGATGACATTCTTCTCTCTGGGCTTCCATCTGTACATATATTTGTTCTAATCTTTTCATTTATAAAGATACTAGTTATATGGGTTAAAGCTACCCTAATGACCTCATTTTTACTTAATTACCCATTTAAAGACCTTATCTCCAAGTACAGTTGTAGTCTGAGAGCCTGGGATATACACATTTTTGGAGAATGCAAATTAGCACATAACAATTATCTGTGATGCCCAACACTTATGTCAAGGCTTTGGTTCTTGATAATGCCTGAATCCTGCTGACCCAGTGACCCTTCTAATTTTCTATTTTTGTTCTTTATCCTATTTTTGGCTTAAATAACTTATTTCATGCTTTGCCATTATATTTTCCCATGTGATCCTTCCCTTTGGAGTAACCACATTCTTGAGAAATGTGAAAAATTCTGGGTACCTCTTTAACAAATAAGAACTAAAGAAGGTCTGGGAGTAAAAATTCTAAGGCCTTCTGGTCTGACCTTGCTTGGCTAAAGTTACCTCATTTTGGAGTGAGACAATCTTGCTTAGGTGTACACTCTCACAGTTCCAAATGCAACAACAGTTTGACTTTCCTCTAGCTGTGACCAAATGCATTCTATTGATATTATCATCCTTGCCTTTAACTTATCTTAAACATTCATTTTTCTCTCAGCCTCACATCTGTCAAAGGTAGGTCTAAGGAGGATATTGTTTGATTTAATTTTCTTCTCCAAACTATGTTTGTCTTCCTCCTCAAATTTCCCAGGTGAAAGAGTATGATGGATTTATTATTATTATAATTTGGTCATGTTGACTTTCTACTTTAGGGCAGGTGGTCTTATGACCATCCTGGGCTAAAGGAACATATACTCTACTCAATGAGCTACTCTAAGATATGAGTCTTTAGGGCTTGATTTCTGATAAGTAAAATGGCAACAAATGAATTTAGAAAGCCATTTTTTCTCTAAAACGCTTGGTAAGACCATTTTTAAATTATAATATTCCATTTACTAGTCCAAAATGTAACAAGATAATTTTTTTTGTATTCCTGATAAAATACTTTCCCTAGTCACTCACTGGCAATTTTCCTAAAGTGTATGCAACTTCAGTTGAAGTAAATATAAAGAAGAAGCTCACATTTCACTGGTGTTATACTCATTCTGCTTCTCATAGTATGTCTAAATCTATCATGCTGTATGATATCTTTTTTTGGAAATTAACCAGGGAAAATAGATGAGTGAAGTTTGTTTTTGCTCACATAATCATATTACAGGCATTTGGATAAATGTGTTTTAGATGAGCCCCTTACCACAAATGTTGAGTGCTCTAAAACGTTCTTCAAAGGTTGCTATTATTTATTCATGTGTTTTCTTTAGGCTTCACTTTTTTCCAGTGGGAGCACAAAATATCCATGTTTAGCAGTATCAGTATATTCCTCGCTAGAAGGATTGTGGATCCAGGTGTTTGGGACTTGAATTAGCCAATGAAAATTAAAAGACTGTGGAGCCAAGTTTTCAGCTGTAGATTTCATTTTACAAATTGTAACTTTTACTTTTGCTATTAATCTCACCTCTAAAATTGCATACACAGCTAATTAAGCCACCAGGTGGCTTATTGCAAGACTATTTAACTGCTTGCATCTTATTTTGAGGGCAATGGTTCTAATTATCAACTTGCAAGTGAAATTAACTATGATGCCATTTCCCTGCCAAATGAACTGTGATTATAAAAGGAAGGCTAACTTAGGTCAAGCTGGAAGACTAGTGTTAGATAAAAATACAGTAATTGCTTTTCAATCTCACTATGCAGTCTCATTGTTAATCTCTATGCCAATTTAAATGCAAGACATAAACATCACAAATTAGATTCTTCTGATTTGCTATTCTTCAGTTATAAATTAGGCAAATTGGGAGATGCATAGTTCTCAGAATTTCCCCAAATATGTTCTTTAGATCAAAGGTTTAGAAGCCCATTATTATATATATTTTATATATTGACTTCTAAGACAGAGTATGAGAATTCTGCATTAGATATGAAAATCATTATATTTTAAATATGTCCTCATAGTAATATACAAATTTATGTAACATTCCAAAATATATTTGAGCAAGGACACTATTTCAGAACATAGAAATAGAGTGAAAAAAGGAAATCCTAGGTTTCAATGAATTTATTTTAGAAAATATTGTATTGACTCATAAAGCTTATTGTTCATTGATTCAGGAAATGATAGGTCTAGATCAATAAATGTTACCAGGAAAAAATATGTGTTGCAAAATGCTTAAATGTCAAATCAACTAGTTGTTGTTTTTCTTTGTAAATTGTATACTTTTAAGTGATTAATTGGCTTTTAAGTCTAAAAAAAAAGAGATTTCAAATATACATTAAACTAGGGCAGTCTATCCATGTATAAAATTGAGTAGTACACCATGGCTTTGATTGAATTTCTTATAGACATTGTGGATATAAAACTTGGTGAACTTTGGACACCTTTACGGACTTATTAAAATGTCAATGGTTTGAAGACTAAAAGTGAAAAATGACCTGTCAAAAATTCTGTCTTTATGAACTTTTATTCATCTCAAACATGAAATTTTTAAGACAACACTGATTCGTTTTCCTAATAATTTCTTTGAATGACTTTAGCCACTCCAAATTGTGAGGGAAAAAAAAACATGCAATGTTTCCCATTCCTTAGGTAGGGAAGCTATGATAAATTTGATTTTAGTCAAAGAAAAAAAATCCAAAAGTATATTAAGGCAATAATAAACTATATATTAATATATATGGTTATTATCTTAATATAATAATATTATAATTATTATATATGATAATATATAATATAATCACACACTCTGGAATCTTTGTTTGATAGAACTTAAACAATAAGTGAATTCTCAACTGTCTAAAATAGGCTAGATACAGAAATATTTAAAGATGATGAAGGGTAATAATACTTCCTCGGGATTCCATCCACTTTTTTTTGATAATTTATAACTGGTTTGAACTGCTGCACCACACTTAGCAGATAAGGATTTGCAACTCTAATTTTTATATAACAAAGGAAAATCAGGTTGGGCTATCACTTGTCAGATTGCCTGGGTCTTCAGTGTTATCATCTTGGACTAACCCAGTTCTCATGGTGCCTCCAAGAAGATTATTATTTTTTTCTTGTGTGTGAATTACCTGGTGGTCCAATTGTTAGGACTTACTGCTTTCACTGTCAGAGGGCTGGGTTGAGTCCCTGGTTGGGGAACTAAGATCACACAAGTTGTGCAGTGCAGCCAGGAAAAAAATAAAAAAAATAAAAACTTCTTTTGTGTGTGTGTGTGTGTGGCTGCGATGGAGGTGTTGCTGAAACTTATATAGTTTACATGAAAGGACCAACTATTTGGTCCTCTTTTCCCAGAAAAGCTGAGAAGCCAAGGTGTCTGGTGATGATGATGTTGATGTGGTTGCTCCTTACTGCCTCATTATCTTGATGTTGAAAGCTGCATATGCTTCCATGATTAAATACTTAAACAGTGTGAGGTCTGCTGATACATTTCGAGGAAACTGTGAGCTTTTGCTCAGAGCACAACCCTGAAGGTGACTCCCCTATGAAGTGCCAGGTTATTCAAAGCAACCTTGGTAGATATCTCAGAAGCTCTGAGAACCTAACCCTGTCAGTGACACACTTTGTAATTCTCATTTAGGACCTAGCCATCCTGGAAAGTCTGTGCCGAGTTGGTTTGAGTATCTATCCTGTCCTTTACCACAACCATGGCCAGTAATTCTAATTCCAGCAAATCTATTACTGCTGGGTTATATTCATTTCAATACTCAGAGCACAAACAAACTCTTTTATCCCACTTCTTAACTATTGAGAAGGAAATGGCAACCCACTCCAGTATCTTGCCTGGAGAATGCCGTGAACAGAAGAGGCTGCTGGGCTACAGTTCATAGTGTCACAAAGAAGTGGACATGACTGAGCAACTAACACACTGACTACTGATTTACCCAGATATACTTCTATCTCCTCAGAAATGCCTCATTGTCACCAGACACATTCTCCAGTTTGACTTAATCACAAAAGACAGGTTGGTTAATACATATTTGGATAATAGCCTTTATTATTTCTCTTACACATAAATGTTTGAAATCAAGTATCTTCTTTTATTTTTTGGAAGATAATTATGACTATAAAGCCAAAGTTTAAAATTCTTTAATATTGTCATACACATTAGAATATTTTGTACTCTAAGTTACTATTGGAATGAGTAGCCATACCTTCCTCTAGGGAAGAGGGGTCAAACTTGGAGTCTTCAGCAGTTCAGGCAGATTCTTTACCATCTGAGCCCCCAGGGAGCCCATAGTTATGATACTAAATGGAACTGTGAGGTTAAGAATTGTTGGTAAAGTTATAGAGGTGTACAGAGGCTTTGTCTTTGAAAGTTTTAAGCACAATAAAATAATATGGAAGCATAAAAGAGGTTTAAGTAGATTGACACACTAGATAAGAAATTGCTCTGAATATATTTGAGAGAGAAAAAGGACGACAAGAAGGATATATAAAAAGCAATTGGGTTAAGCTGAGTTAGGAATCAGTTATAAGGTTGGCTGCATGCACTTCCTTATTTTTCTCTTTGAGCGTGTCATAGTTTCACCCATTAATATCAGTAATGGAGGTACCAAATGCCCATCATTTCATATTCCAGAAGCTTTATTTTTCATTTATTTCTTTGTTCCCCTACTATCATCTCCCACCCCCTCCTTCCAAACTCCAATAGGGCAGGGAGCTATTTTCATTTTAATTTAGATGTATTCCAAGTGCACAGAATAGTTCTTTACACATACATATAATAGGCAACACAAATAGACACATATACAATTATTTGCTGTATTTCTTTATTCATTATTCAGTTATTTCATTTATGGTTTTTATAATTGTAAAAAGGCATTTTTCATGGATCATAGAAATACAAACAACACACTAAAATAAAATTTAACATAAAGTTAGGTGAGAGAACTGAGGAAAAACAGAAATAAGTTAGATGAAGAAAGGAATAGATTAAGGTTGCCAAAGGTATTCTGCAAAATTTTGTTAGACTCTTGTTATAGATCACCACAAATTTGGCTCTAAAGTTTGTAGCAACTAATATAAAAACAGAAATATAATAAATTATATAATTTATGATTCAATGCCACACACACAGACCCACACACATACATAAATACATAGAGACAGTCAAGAAGATGCTAGTTATTCATGATGTTGAAATCAGAAAATCTGAAGATCTTCATGGAGAGAACACTTTGTAATGAGCCTGGTAAAGAACTCAGTGAAAACTCTATGAACATGTATAATAGCAATTTCAATAAGTTGTTTCTTAGATTATTCCTACCATAAATATATATGGGCTAATAAAGGCTTTGTGAAAGATGAACAGAATTGGAAATATTCGATTCCTCTTAGGAATAAAATCTCTAATTTTATAATAGTTTTAAGCAAAGATGACGCCTCACAATGGTACTGTGTGACTTAGGCTTATCAGTGCAGTTTCCTCAGCGGCTCTGAATAAGTTTCCCAAGTTAGATTTACAGATTAGGCAATAAGACCTGGCATAACTTCTTTGTTGCACTTTCCTCATCTGTAAAATAGGCTTAACCATAATACTTACTTTGCATGTTGTTAAAGACTTGAACTATTTCAGGTATGAAGTGAAGTGAAGTGAAGTGAAGTCGCTCAGTCATGTCTGACTCTTTGAGACCCATGGACTGTAGCCTACCAGGCTCCTCCATACATGGGATTTTCCAGGCAAGAATACTGGAGTGGGTTGCCATTTCCTTCTCTGTCAGGGTGTGTTTAACAGTAGGATTCCTATGTGCTGTTTCTCACAAGTCCTTTGTTTCCTTTTAAGCGGAACAGCAAGCTGCTCCCAGGAACTGAGGTCATTCTGTGAGACAAGATTGAGTCTCCTTTAGAAAACATTCTCTTTAAGACAAATTCAATTAATCAAGACCCTTTTTACAAATATAATAAATAAGGGGGAATTGTCAGGGAACATTTAACAGGAGGATTCTTGCATGCTGTTTTCTATTTCTCAAGGATTCTGTGTTCCTTATCAGTTTCTATTACAAGAATGAGTAAAGCTGCATGCAATTCTCAGGACTGAGGTCATGGGAAGAGACATGCAGTGACTCTTTTCAGCGTTAGTAACCTTGTATGTATTAGACTATCCATATTGTGGCTGTTGATAAAATTTCACCCTGTGTAATAGCTGAGTAATTATCTTACTAAAGATATATAAGCTTGCATTTCTGCTAATAAAGCACCTTTGCTCCATCAGAGCTTGAATCCCCATGTCTTTCTTTCTTTCTGTCTCTCTCTTTCTCCTCGGCTAATTCTCTGGAGCGCAGAGACCCCCCTTGCTCACTCTCCTGTCCAGGCTTCTAAGACTCTCTCAAGAAGGCACCCTATGCCTTCACCACCCCACCCCCTCCCCCTCCCCCCTTTGAGAGGGCACCCGGTGTCTTCCTGAGAGATGCAAGTGCTGTCAAGGACTTTACTGGTTCTCCGCATAAACCAGGGAGTATCAATCTCTTTCTATCTTTCACTTTTCTTATTGTCACCTCTGGACCTCCAGGCCCCAGACCATTAAAGGACCCCAGCACTTCTCCAGGGGGTCTTCCTGACCCAGGTATCGAACCCAGGTCTCTCACGTCGTAGGCAGATGCTTTACCCTCTGAGCCACAAGGGAAGTCCCATTTCAGGTATAATTATACATAAATCACTCTGGTAAGAGCTTTGCCATTTAGATTAATCTGTACAAATCTGCCAATAATTCTATATTCACAAATGGTTTTAGGTATCTATCAGTTTAATAACCAAGTATTTGAAAATCATGAGCTTTCCTATTGGACTCATTGAATAAAATAATTGTGCTATTCTGTGCTTAGTCACTCAGTTATGTCCTACTCTTTGTGACCTTATGGACTATAGCCCACTAGCTTCCTCTATCCATGGGATTCTCCAGGCAAGAATACTGGAGAGGGTTGCCATTTCCTTCTCCAGGGGATCTTCCTGACCCAGTGATCAAACCCAGGTCTCTGGCATTGCAGGAGGATTTTTTACCATCTGAGCCAACAGGGAAGCCCAGTTCAGTTCAGTTCAGTCATAGCTCAGTAGTGTCTGACTTTTTCCAATGCTACGGACTGCAGCACGCCAGGCTTCCCTGTCCATCACCAACTCCTGGAGCTTACTTAAACTCGCGTCCATCAAGTTGGTGATGCCATCCAACCACCTCACCCTCTTTCTTCACCCTCTCTTCCCGTCTTCAATTTTTCCCAGCATGGGGATCTATTCCAATGATTCAGTTCTTTGCAGCAGGTGGCCAAAGTTTTGGAGTTTCAACTTCATCATCAGTCTTTCCAATGAATATTCAGGGCTGATTTCCTTTAGGATGGACTGGTTGGACCTCCTTGTAGTCCAAGGGACTCTCAAGAGTCTTCTCCAACACCACAGTTCAAAAGCATCAATCAAAGCTTTCTTTTATAGTCCAGCTCTCACATCCATACATGACTATTGGAAAGACCATAGCTTTGACTAGATGGACCTTTGTTGGCAAAGTAATGTCTCTGCTTTTTAATATGCTGTCTATGTTTGTCATACCTTTTCTTCCAAGGAGCAAGCATCTTTTAATTTCATGGTTGAAGTCCGCATTAGTTTTCTAGTGTATGAGATAAGTGCAATTGTGTGGTAGTTTGAACATTCTTTAGCATTGTGTTTCTTTGGGGTTGGAATGAAAACTGACATTTTCTTGTCCTGTGTCCACTGCTGAGTTTTCCAAATTTGCTGGCATATTGAGTACAGAATTTTCACAGCATCATCTTTTAGGATTGGAAATAGCTCAGCTGGAATTCCACCCCCTTGCTAGATTTGTTTGTAGTGATGCTTCCTAAGGCCCACTTGACTTCGCATTCCAAGATGTGTGACTCTGGGAGAGTGATCACACTATCAGTGTTATCTGGGTCATGAAGTTTGTTTTTTTTTTTCGTATAGTTCTGTGTATTCTTGCCACCTCTTAATATCTTCTGCTTCTGTTAGGCAAAACATGGAAGCCCAATGGTTGACAAAAGAAATACATTTAAGCTGATGAGTCATTAGGAAAATGCAAACTAAAAGCATTTTGAAATACTATTTCACACCTACTAGAATAACTAAAATTCAAAAATAATTTTAAAAAATTAGTATATTGCATGCTAAAGAGAATCTGGAACAACTGAGCTCTCTTAACTTCCTAGAAGATAAACAAAGTAACAAAAACACTCTGGCACTTTTTTGTTTGTTAAATAGACAGAATGTCTTCCCAGGTAGTTACCCAAGTAAAAAGAAGATATATACCTTCAAAACTTGCTTACAAATGTTTTCAGTAGTGAAGAGCAGCAAGAATAATTGAACCTTAACTATGTCAGTTTGGCAAAAGGCTTATTTTGAGCCACAGACATTTGAGAAAAAGCAGATACAAGAAAAGTTCCATTCCCTCCTTCTTTTTGCCTAAAAGGAGAACAGAAATTTACAATGGCTTTACTCTACCCTTCTACCAGGATGGACAAATGCTAATTCCCCTAGACAAGTTCATGGCTTATGAGCCTGGAGGCAATGCCAGAGAAATATGACAAACTTCATTAATTAGCCTTTAATCAACTTTGAAGCTTAAAATGGCTTATTTTATTGAAAAATTTTCCCCCCACAAATTTATTTTTCATAGTTATATTATAAGATGTTATATTAGCCAGAGTTCTAAGCAATCTCTTTGAGTTACTCATCTCCCTTCTCCATATGAAGTACACAAGGTAGTAAACTTCTGTTTGTTTTTCTCTTGTTAATCTGTACTTTGTTATGTACTTGAATATGTAAATTCAGAATGGCACCCAATTCAACCTTGAACAGTTCCCCTCAAGCTCAGATGTTAGCTTTGCTTTCTCATTAGAGTGAGCTGCTGAGTGGGCTCCCTGGTCATGCACATCTAGAGCCTATGCTTATCAGCTGGGAGGGGTTGCTTGTTTGTTTTGTTTCCCTTCAAATCTGAGCAACGCTGTTTTACCAGTTCCTTGGCTGCCAAGGAGTTACTGTATGAGCTTTACTTGTGGGTAGAGCTAGAGGTTCTGCCCAGCAGTTGGGTGAAGCTGTTTACTTGATTCCTTGATGGAATCGAGTCATAGGCCAGGCTCTGAGGCTGTCCTAGGGTCACTGACTGGGTTCCCTAGTGAGGTGGGATTGGAGACAATTGTCATTATATGGGCAGGGCGTCTGGCTTGTTTGCTGCCTGGGTAAATTATACAACCTATTTGCTGAGGACCCAAACTAGGCAACACTAATGGCCAGGCTCCCTGGACAGATAGGACTCAGCTGGGCTCTGCAAATATGCAGAGCTGCTGACTGTAATCTCTGCTTGGGTACCTTTACAACAAATGTAGTCTGCCAAGATCCACTTGCTGGTTGCTGTGAGCCCTGCCAGTGCCCTTCTCCATCTCTAACTGATCCTGGATGGTCTAGTCTAGACTCAGGATTTATTCTCTCAATAATCCCCACGAGGCAAGACCTAAGCAGACCTGCAGGGAAGTGTCCTGCAGCACTAGAGAAGCAGGATGCCCGCCTTAGACTCTCTTTTTTCCCAATGAAGAATCTATAGGCCCAGGGGACTGTCTCCATGCTCCACTGTGCTTGTGGGGAAAGAGTGATGTAATTAAAGTAAAACTACTCCTGTTATGCCTCTATTGGGTTTTAACTTGGTTTTTCTAGTCAATAGGGATCTTCAGGCTCACCTCGGTTTGTGGGATACCTATAGTAGGTAGTTGGTCATTTTGTGAAGGGGACTGAATTCACGAATCATGTATCCTGCCACCTTGCTGATATCACTCTCTCTAAAAGTTATATAAAAGATTCAGAAGCTAGAGCAGTGACATTAATTTAATTCAAAGATTGAGAAATTAAATCCAAAGCCTGAAAATACGTATAAATACTGAAGTTAGAGGAGTTACTAAAAATAATATAAAACATCTTAAAATTATTAGTTTTTTAAATTTAAAACTATTTTAAATTTTATTTATTTATTTTAACTGAAACTTAATTGCTTTAAAATGTTGTGTTAGCTTCTTCTGTGCAGCAATGCGAATCAGCTATATACTGTATCTCCTGTGTATACATGTATATACAGCTCAAGCTCCCTCTTGAGCTTCCTTTTCACTCACTCCCATCTCATCCACCCATCTAAATCATCATAAAGCACCGAGCTGAGCATCTTGTTCTATACAGCAGCTTCCCACATTTTAAAAAGATGTGCTTGATATTTCCCTCTGCCCCTCCACTTCCAATCTTTTTCCTATTTTTAACTTTCTTGCCCTTGGAGTAGGAAAGCTCCAAGGAACTTGGACGGACTGTTTGCACCAACTTCCTCTTGAGGTTGGCCAGTGTGGGCACTAGCAGATATTAATGTTTGAGGCAATTGTTCCACTCTGCACATTTTGAGGTTTATCACCTGCATTCCATTACCACTGTCCCCTACTCACTGGATACCCATGTTAACTCCCTTTGCCCTTTGGGGTGATACACTTGCTCCCATGGGTGATACACTTCCAGCTGATGTTTGTTCCTGGTTGCCTTGCCATTCCATGGCAAACTTAGACAGTGTATTGAAAAGCAAAGACATGATTTTGCCAGCAATGATCCATACATTCAAAGCTATGGGTTTTTCCACTAGTCATGTATGGATGTGATAATTGGAGCATAAAGAAGAATAAGTGCTGAAGAATTGATATTTTCAAACTATAATGTTGGAGAAGACTCTTGAGAGTCCCTTGGACTGCAAAGAGATCAAACCAATCAATCCTAAAGGAAATCAATCCTAAATATTCATTGGAAAGACTGATGCTGAAACTGAAACTCCAATACTTGAGCCAACTGATGTGAAGCACCAACTCCTTGGAAAAGACCCTGATGCTGGGAAAGATTGAAGGCAAGAGGAGAAGGGGACGACAGAGGACAAGATGGTTGGATGGCATCATTGACTCAATGGATATGAGTTTGAGCAAGCTCCAGGAAATGGTGAAGGACAGGGAAGCCTGGCTTACTGCAGTCCATGGGGTTGCAAAGAGTCAGACATGACTGAGCGATTGAACAACAACACTACTATATGTAAAATAGATAACCAACAAAAACCTACTGTATAGTACAAGAAACTGTACTCAATAATATGTAATAAGCTAAGTGGGAAAATAATTTGAGGAAGAATAGATATATGTATATGTTTAACTGAGCCTCTTTGTTGTAAACCTGAAACCAACAGAACATTGTAAATCAACTATATTATAATATAAAATACAATTTTTTAAAAAAGAAATGAAAGAATACTCATAACAGTAGCAGAATACAGGCTACTGATCTGTTCAATTACAACCATGCAGGCCATACACACATAAATGCATAAGGCTGACTGAAAACAAAAGATGAAAAGAGGAAGGGAGGGTGAGGGAAGGGCAGAATAAGAAAATCCCACCAAAATTAGATCAATGATACATTTTCTAGGATACCTCTCTCTGTTTACATTGCTTACAGGATAGAATTTCTCAAGTCCATTCACCCTTTAGGCTGCCTACTCCTCTGTAGCTTGGTCAACAGAAACCTTGATGGCAGAGAATCATATTTCCCCTGTCATTGCTTCTCAGTCTTATTTGGGTCTGTTTTTAGTTTACCTTTCCTAGAGAATATAATCACTTTAAAAAGGAACAATAAATAGAGTTCAAGTTAAGATGGTCACATGTATTGAGAGAAATCTTATTTTAGCAGGAATAGAATGCATCCAGTAAGTACAATCACCACTCATGACTAAACGAGTTAGTTTCAAAACTATATTTCTTATTTACTAAACATTTATGTCTTCTCCAAATATGTGTGAAGTACTATTGTAAATGCCTCACAAATATACCTGCTTGACTTCTCATAACTCTATAAAGTGTGTACTATTGCCACTCAATATTTTACAGATGACAAAAATACATGGAAGAATAAACTTGTCCAGAGACTCAAGACTTGAAAGTGATATAGGAAGGATTTAAACCTAAGCTGGCTGACTCCAGATGTTGTACTCAGTTGAAATTGCTGAATCAATAAATATAAACATCTAAGTGTCTTAAGAAAGGCAATTAAGTTTTTCAAAATAGAGATACATATTGATCATGTCCTAGTTAAGAGACTTTAATTGGAATTACAGAAGTCAGCAAAATCTACCTAATTAAAAAAAAAAATAAGGAGTTAATTTAAAAATTTAAAGATGTTTTACAGAAATTGAGAACAAAGATGAAGCTATCAGGGTATGAAAGGACAAAATATTTAAAAAAAATTAAAAATTAGATATCATGATAAACATTTCTCTATATCTCCTTTAACTGCATTTTTTTTGCTTCATTCTCTCTTAAACTAATTTTTTTGGCCTCTTCCTATGTGAGGCAAGTCAAGTATTGACAGAATATAATCTCTAGGATGCTTTTAGGTTTAAAACTTCTCCATTGGGAATCCCTACTCTCAGTCCCCTTTTCAACTTGTTTGATAGAATCTCTGTTGTTTGGCTTTGGTCTAGTGTCCACTTCTGGTCTGATGAACAGAGGCAGGTCTGTCAGAGTCACAGAGTACAGATTGACAGTGGTGACCAGTTCTCAGAGAAAGGAAGTCACTTTGTCTAGGCAAATTCTACCAAATGCATATGCCATAAATGGTACTTTGAGAACTGTGCTCCACTGAACAGGTGGGCATTCAGTGTGAAGCATGCTTGGAAGTTTCAGGCTCCAGCTATGAGAATGGTCTTTAGAGCAGAACTCAGAACCCTGAGAAAGAAATTGACAAAGGACAAGGAAAGCAGCTAGAACACTCTTGGGTCTGTCTCTTATACACATCTAGATGTGTATAAGAGACAGTGTATATACAGCTCAACCATGTATTCTTTCCATCTCTTCTCGATCTCTTCATCATCTACTAGGTCGTTACCACTTATGTCTTTTATTGTGCCCATTTTTGAGCAAAATGTTTCCTTGATATGTCCAATTTTCTTGAAGAGCTCTCTAGTTTTTCCCCTTCTGTTGTTTTCCTTTAGTTTATACACTGTTCATTGAAGAAGGCCTTCTTGTCTCTCCATGCTGTTCTTTGGAAATCTGCATTTAGTTGGATATACCTTTTCCTTCTTCCTTGCTTTTTGCTTCTCCTCTTTCTTTAGCTATTTGTAAGGCCTCCTCAGATAACCACTTTGCCATCTTGCTTTTCTTTTCCCTTGGGCTGCTTTTGTTCACTGCCTCCTATACAATATTATTCACTTCCATCCATAATTCTTCAGGCACTTTGTCTACCAGATCTAATTCCTCGACTCTATTAATTAACTCTACTGCATATTCATAGGGGATCTGATTTAAGTTGTACCTGGCTGGCCTAGTGGTTTTCCCCACTTTCTTTAGTTTAAGCCTAAATTTTGCTATAAGAAGCTGATGATTTGAACTACAGTCAGATCCAGGTCTTGTTTTTGCTAACTGTATACAGTTTCTTCATCTTCAGCTATAAAGAATGTAATCAATTTGATTTTGGTGTTATTGGTCATTTGGTGGTGTCCATGTGTAAAGTTAATTCTTGTGCTGTTGAGAAAGATTATTTGCTATGATAAATGCAGTCTCCTGGTAGAATTCAGTTAGCCTTTGCCCTGCTTAATTTTATTCTCCAAGGTCAAACTTGCCTGTTACTAAGATATCTTTTGACTTCCTACTTTTGCATTCCAAACTCTAATGATAAATAGAACATCTTTTTCAGTGCTAGTTTCAGGATGTCTTCTAGGTCTTCATAGAACTGATCAACTTCAGCTTGTTTGGCATCAGGGGCATAGAGTTGGATTACTGTGATGTTGAATGACTTGCCTTGAAAATAAACCAAGATCATTCTGTCATTTTTGAGGTTGTATCCAAGTACTGTATTTCAGACTCTTATCATATTAAACTTGATTTTATTCAGTTCTAAAACAAGAGGGGCATGCTTGGACTTAAGACAGCAGAACCACATGAAATTTTCATCTATATAACAACAGGTAATAGTTGACACATAAACTGGCTTTAACTGAAGGACACAAACCAAGGAAGAGTCTAAGTTCAGCTACACATCTAAATACCTATTTTCCTCCAAAGCTTTATTTTTTGCATCATTTTTAACATTGCTTTAATGTATTAGAAATACGAGCCAGGCAAATAAAAAATTTCAGTAGGTTTAATAGTTTTGATTTTCAGCTCGACTACTTCTAAGAATTCACTAAGAGATTTGCACAAAATAGATGTGCTTTGTTTCCACACTAAACTTACTATAGCTAGTTATCAGGAGTTAGAGCTTAGATATCTTCGAATTTTGAAAAGTTCCATATATATATATATTTATTTGTTTGTTTATATATGTCCTTTTTGGCAAGGGTCTTCCTGGTGGTTCAGATGGTAAAGAATCTATCTGCAATGCTGGAAGTCAGGTTCAATCACTGGGCCGGGAAGATCCCTTGGAGAAGGGAATGGCTACCCACTCCAGAATTCTTGCCTGGAGAATTCCATGGATAGAAGAGCCCAACAGTATACAGTCCATGGGTTCACAAAGAGTTGGATAAAGCTGAGTGACTAACACTTTGTTGCAAATCCGTGGTCAAGAAAAGGTTAAGGCTGAATTAAAGACATCTTGACAACTGATCCCCATCAGAAGGTTCCTTATTTTAGACTTTATGGAATCAATGACCAATCATCAGTATTTAATTTATTGCTGTTGAATAGTGTTTTCATACATAAATCTTAACCTTCTTTGGCAGCCTCTGCAAAGAGGAAAACAATTCACACAGTTAGTGTGCCACTAAGAAATTACTTCCCCTTCATTCTAAAGGAAAGAGTTGTGAAATATCTCAGGACGATCATAACATTACTAATTTGACTTATGTTACTAAAATTTTTAGCAAATTTTCTGGATCTTAAAAGGCATCAGGAAAACTTGTGGCTTTCTATTGCCTGACCTTTTGAAATGTGATTATGTATGTGGAATGAAATCTAAAAACAAACACTAACAGTCACATAAAGGAAACGTATGGGTTTTGCACCTTATACTTTCTGTGGCTGCGTATGTATTATATGTAGATGATGTAGAGTGAATCTGAATTTGTCAGCTGAATATTTTCTTCCAAGGGTAGTGTTTCCATATGTCAAAATGTGTATATGATATACTTCAAAAGACCAGCACATGCAATTCCCCCAATAAATGAACAAAGGAGTACATATTATAGCTTATGTGCCTTCTGAACTTTCCCCTAACTCATATACATGTTATATGAAAATCTAGAAAATTACTCACAGATCATCTGTGCATCATTAGAAGAGTATTCAATTAGTATATGAGAATACTTAGGATAGCTTTAGTTTGAAATGGAGGAATCATTCTGAGATCCTAGAGGTCAGAATTTCATCTAGATTAAGCAGCATCCAATCTTGCCTCTATAATATTTCCAGATATTAGTATTTAAACAAAGTCATCTGGTCATATTTTATAATTGTACCTTTCTCAAATAGTGCTTCTCAACCATGAAAGGACATTTTAATTATTGACTAGAGTTCTTCTTCAGAGATTCTGATTTAATTGATGTTGAGTTAGACCTAGAAATAATTTTTGAGATCCTAGATGCTTCAAATATTTTAGAATATTATTTATCTTGATGTTTGTCTAAAGTTATATAGAAGTTGAAAACCTGTATATAAAGGAGTGATCCAATTATATTTTATGTGAATGTCATGAAAGTAAAAGTGAAAGTCACTCAGTCATGTCTGACTGTTTGTGACCCCATGGACTATACAGTCCATGGAATTCTCCAAACCAGAATACTGAAGTGGGTGTCTTATACCTTCTCCAGTGGATCTTCCTGACTCAGGAATTGAACCAGGGTCTCCTGCATTGGAGGTGGATTTCTTACCAACTGAGCTACTAGGGAAACCCATATGAATGTTATAAATAGTGTCAAATTGATTTAAAAACATGAGAACTAACATGCAAAACTGATTTTTCTAACTTGAGAGTTTATATCATCATGGAAGAGGAAGTTTTCTAATTTTTCCTTAAAAGTTCAACTTGTCTTCTATCATACAATGTGTTATGGCATTCTACATTGCTATATAACACTGAAGTTACAAGAAATTTTGATATTTTGCAATAAGTGAAAGGACTTCGATATTTTATATATGAAAATTTGTGCCACATGTCTATTTTAAATCGTTCTCTTAAAATTAATTGCCCCTATTTCCAGAGTGAACATAGTAGCATTTAAAACATTTCTAAGGCTTCCAAGATTATATACTATTTTCTCCTGAACTCAGAAACAAAAGAAACCTTGTTTGGCAGTGTAAAAGTCATCTTATGAATTGATAGAGTAGACCAAATAATTATCCCCAAATATTGCTCTTTCCCTGTAATAGAATTAAAACTCTTCACCCATTGCTATGGGACTTGCCTTTGTATCTAGTGGGAGTTGTGTACATTTTTGCATCATTGATTTACGGCTTGGTAATTTCTGCTTTATTGACTATGCCAAAGCCTTTGACTTTGTGGATCACAATCAACTGTGGAAAATTCTGAAAGAGATGGGNGGGGGGGGGGAGTGTGAGATGCAAACGTAGCATGATGTTGAAAGAGGTTGCTGTTTTTGAGTTACCAAGTTGTGTCCGACTCTTTTGTGGCCTCATGGACTATTGCCTACCAGGCTCCTCTGTCCATGTGATTTCCCAGGCAAGAATACTGGAGTGGGTTGCCATTTCTTCTCCAGGAGATCTACCCACCCAGGGATTGAACCTGGGTCTCCTGCATTGGCATGCAGGTTCTTTACCACTGAAACATCTGGGAAGGCCATTGAAAGAGGTACTTATCACAAAGACCAGTAATTATGTGCTTGCTCCCAAAGTTTTCTTTGCTTTACTTCTTATTCATTTATTTCTTCATTTAACAAATAATTTTTGAATATCTCTTGCCTCCCTTGTGGCTCAGACCTGCAATGCAGGAGACCTGGGTTCAATCCCTGGGTCAGGAAGATCCTCTGGAGAACAGAATGGCCACCCACTCCAGTATTCTTTCCTGGAGAATTCCATGGACAGAGGAGCCTGGCAATCTACATTCCATGGGGTTGCAAAGAATCAGACACCGCTGAATGACATTCATGTGTAAGAAATGCAGTGCTGTTTTCTAGTTCATAGGTGACTAAAACATGTCCTTCCTTTTTGTTGAAGGGAATCACATAATATTTAAATTACACTGTACAATTATAATATCTATATATCTACAACTTCTCTGATATTTTTTAAGGTAAACACCTTTGCTGCAAGTAGTTTTGTCGCATAACTAATAGGCCATAAGAAAATTTTTACCATAAGAGATAAAATAATTAAATAAAAGAGAGACAGTCAATGGGGACTGCAAAGTGTCAGACATTACTGAGCAGCTAACTAAAGACATAATCAAATATGAAAAATTAATAAAAATTTTTAAAGACTTTATTTTGGAAAATGAAAATATAAAAAAATTGAATACATTTAAAATGTGTGTAGATTAATGTTTGCTGGATATATCTTAGAGAAAGCCATGACATCTCCTTTCTCAAAGTAGATCATTAAAGATTCAAGATCTAATGTTGGACATAAATTCTTTATGATATGAAAAAAAAATTGCTTTAAGTCTCTACATTTCCCCAAAGGTAAAATGAACAGATGAAGGATGCTAGTAGGTCTTGTTAATATATATAACTATATGTGACTGGTAGTACACATATGGACTGCATTTAAATGTACCATCACATGCTCAGTTCTTATGTTTTAACAAACAATCTAAGTCAGATTCTGTGCCAAAGAGAAAAATTCTGTCCATATCATGTTCTCTACTATCAAATAGTAGAACATCTTCAGACTTTTAAAAACTCTTATAATCACCGGGTATCACATAACCACTTCTTTTGGAGGGGATAAGAGAAGCTTCATTCTTTTTTTTGTCTCCAACTTATAATAACACATGATAAATTTAAAAGATGGCATTACAGAATAAGCTGTTGTATCTAAATTAGCTGGAAAATTGATAAATAATGCTCTCAAAGATTGCTGTGAATTACTAGTTACCTCTTTTATATTTGCCATATCTTGGTATGTTTTTGGCTTTGACAGGTGGGAGGAATGTCTGTGCTCACCAAAGGGTTTAAAAAAATGATATGTTATCATTTTCTAGTGTAGTAACACCAAAACTAGCTATTTTGTCTTTTACAATAAAATGTTCTTAAAGCCAGTAATTGTGTGATGAAACTGATTGTGGCAAAGATTTTAATGGCTAAAATAACTAGAACCTATCTATCTGTGTCTATTTATATTATCTTCAAAGAAATATTAAAAAAAGACATTTGTATCTACTGTCACCAGTATTATTTAACATTATTTTGGAAATTTGGAGTAAAGCAATAAGGCCAGAAAAGAATCTTAATCATAAATTTTGGAAAAGATTGCAAAATATTACTACTAGCAGATGATATGCTTGTCTAACAAGAAAATCAAAGAGGATCACTAGAAGATTCTAAAATGTTTAAATGATTAAGCATGCTGACTAAAACAAATATATATAATTTACATATTTCTAAAGTATAAAGAATAATCAGTTAAAATAAAATAGGGAAGAAAGATCATATATATTTGCAGCAATAAGCCATAGAGAGTTGATAAATTTAAAAAAAAGCTAAGTAATGAACTTCAAAAACAAGTATACTGAACTATACAGAAATGTTAAAAATTCTACCGTGGAACAAACAAAATTAATTTAATGGGAGAAGAATAACCAATTTCTTTATTGTAATACTTGATAAATATATCCCAATGTAAACAGAGGGGCTTTCCTGATAGCTCAGTTGGTAAAGAATCCACCTGCAATGCAGGAAACCCTGGTTCGATTCCTGGGTTGGGAAGATCTGCTGGACAAGGGATAGGTTACCCACTCCAGCATTCTTGGACTTCTTGTGTGGCTCAACTGGTAAAGAATCTGCCTGCAATGTGGGAGACCTGGATTCAATCCCTGGGTTGGGAAGATATCCTGGAGAAGGGAAA
>SJYX01014281.1:74068-116679 GCA_006410675.1 Oreotragus oreotragus
GTATAAGAGACAGAAGTCACTTCAGTCGTGTCTGACTCTGTGTGACCCCATAGACAGCAGCCCACCAGGCTCCCCCATCCCTGGGATTCTCCAGGCAAGAACACTAGAGTGGGTTGCCATTTCCTTCTCCAATGCATGAAAGAGAAAAGTGAAAGTGAAGTCGCTCAGTCTGTCCAACTCTTCGAGACCTACAGAAAGCCCAAAATATTGTCCAGGAAAAGTATTATGATGAATATAGTTCATTACAAAGATAACATTTTAAGAGTGGAGAAAGACTAAATTATTCAATAAGTGTCCTGTTATAGCTAGGCTCATTATTTGGAAAAACAAAAGAATCTATAACTCTCATAAAATATGTGAGCAGCAATTATTGAAGAACTAAATGAAGAGATAATAAAAATAATATTCAACATAACAAATGCTGTCACAAAATATTTCAAAATATTTATATGTCTTTATGGGACTAGTCTTTGTAAACATAAAATGGAAAATTTGATAATTTTGACTATATAAAAATGTGAAACATTTTTTAAGATAAAAAGTAAACTACCATTAAAAGATATGTGATGAATCAATTAACAAATGTTTTCAAAAATTTAAAATAAAAAGGCCACAATATAAAGCATTTGGCCTTGATATGTTAAGATATTTTACACCAATTATATTTGAAGAAGAGCATAGCTTGCAAATGCTTGTATCCTGCTTTATTATATAAATTTTAATTAAAATTTCAAATTAAAATTTTGGCAACTCATTATGAAAGTTACAAGTCATCTATTTCAAATAACTTTCATTTTTCATACAACCCAACTACAAGAAAGCCTGCAAATCTTCACTTATAAGGTAGAGATTTCTCTTTGTAGGCTCAGTAGTTTGTATTTTCTCACACAAAGTACTATAATGATACCTCTGTGATGAAGCTGCTAGTTTTATTGTTCAGCCCACTCTGGCATCAATGGCAATGTCACTGATGATGATATCTTTTGGATTCAGACTGTTAATCTCGTCATTATACATAGGTGAATAAAACAAAATACTTTTTAGCTGCTATGGAAAAAAAGAATAAACCTGTGACAGCAGGTTCTTATAATGAAACAGATCATGCATAGAGGACTTTGAAATTTGGTGCTAAGGCAATAACAGCTTATGTCAGATCCAGGTAACTTCATTTGACAGGCGTAATGTTTCTACTTTGTCTTCATTTAGGACAGCTTTGCTTCAGTGACTGGGAAACATGACGATGAGTTGTAACAGCTAGCAGCTAAAACTAGTTTCCAGCTGAATCTTGAGGTAAAGATAACAGATTTTTGCAAATAGGGAAATGAATGGTCTTTCACTAGCTCCCTCTTGAGATCACACGACTATGATTTTTTAAAAATGTAGATGTGTAATGATAATTGAAATCATTATGGGAAACTGTATTGAATATTAGCAATAAATTTAATTAAAAGTGACTTGGGCTTCCCTGGTGGCGCCTGCCTCCAATGTGGGAGACCCGGGTTCGATCCCTGGGTCGGGAAGTTCCCCTGGAGAAGGAAATGGCAACCCACTCCAGTATTCTTGCCTGGAAAATCCCATGGACGGAAAAGCCTGGTAGGCTGCAGTCCACGGGGTCGCAAAGAGTCGGACACGACTGAGCGACTTCACTTTCACTTTCACTTTTGCTGTAATGAATGTTTTTATTTGGATGTGCTTCTCAAAAGCCATGCTCCATGGTACAATGGTTTTCTTCAAGAATGAGGTTGGGTTTCAGGTCAAGCAAGTATTTATAGATTTCCTCAAGGACTGAGGCTAAGTAGTGAGAGGTCTACACTGAAAAATGTTATTGGAGAAAATTAAGGTGTTATATTGACTTAATTGTATAGAGATATCACTGCATTACATTCTTTTCATGAATCCCTGAGTATTCAGAGAAACATAAGGTGAGGTTATTTTGTAAAAAATTCAGTGAAACTCAAATGTGAGCTCTGAGCCCTCCTTTGCAGGTGCTAGCTGTGTGACCTTGGAAAATTTAATTCACATATTTGGGTTAGGATTTCCTCATCTGTAAAATGAAGAGTTGGCTGTCATTTATATTGGGGTGCTTTCCATGAGAAATCACACTGAAGTTTCACTGAACATTAAAGGGATGTTTTCTCATTACTATCAGAGTAATCAGCATGAAGATTTCTAAATATAAGCCATTTGCCATGTTACAAAGTGACAAATGGGGGTAATTTCAGGGCAAAAGGTAACTAGGAAAATATCTGTTTATGATGGACTGTCAATGCAAGTTGTATGAAGTATAATAAGCTTATTTGCAGTGATTTCTTCTGCATCTGCATAGAAAAATAAAAACTTTTATATTTTTCTTTTGCCTCAAGATAAGCCCTTATTCTTCTCCATCAGAGGACAGACAGACTAAAAACCATAATCATAGAAAACTAACCAATCTGATCACATGGACCACAGCCTTGTCTAACTCAATGAAACTATGAGCGACGTTGTGTAGGGCCACCCAAGGTGGAGAATTCTGACAAAATGTGGTCGACTGGAGAAAGGAATGGCAAAACACTTCAGTATTCTTGCCTTGAGAACCTCATGAACAGTATGAAAAGGCAAAAAGATAGGACACTGAAAGATGAATTCCCAAGTTGGTAGGTGCCCAATATGCTACTGGAGATCAATGAAGAAATAACTCCAGAAAGAATGAAAAGACAGAATCAAAGCAAAAACATCATCCAGTTGTGAATGTGACTGGTGATGGAATCAAGTACTGATACTGTAAATAGCAATATTGCATGGGAACCTGGAGTGTTAGGTCCATAAATCAAGGCAAATTGGAAGTGGTCAAACAAGAGATGGCAAGAGTGAATGTTGACATTTTAGGAATCAGTGAACTAAAATGGACTGGGATGGGTTAATTTAACTTAGATGACCATTATATCCACTACTGTGGGTAAGAATCCCTTCGAAGAAAGGGAGTAGCCATCATAGTCAACAAAAGAATTTGAAATGCAGTACTTGGATGCAATCTCAAAAATGACAGAATGATCTTTGTTCATTTCCAAAGCAAGCCATCCAATATCATAGTAATCCAAGTCTATGCCCCAATCAGTAATATTGAAGAAGCTGAAAATGAACAGTACTATGAAGACCTGCAAGAACTTCTAGAACTACCACTCAAAAATAATGCTATTTTCATTATAGGGGACTGGAATGCAAAAGTAGGAAGTCCAGAAACACCTGGAGAAACAGACAAATTTGGCCTTGGAGTACAGAATGATGCAGGGCAAAGGCTAACAAAGTATTGGCAAGAGAACACACAAGTCATAGCAAATGCCCTCTTCCAACAACATAAGAGAAGATTCAACATATGGACATCACCAGATGGTCAACACTGAAATCAGATTGATTATATTCTTTGCAGCCAAAGATGGATGAAAGAGGAAAGCAAAAAAGTTGGCTTAAAGCTCAACATTCAGAAAATGAAGATCATGGCATCCAGTCCATCACTTCATTGGAAATAGATGGGGAAACAATGGAAACAGTGAGATACTATTTTGGGAGGCTCCAAAATCACTTCATTTTGGGACTGCTGCCATGAAATTAAAAATATGCTTTCTCCTTGGAAGAAAACTGATGATCAATCTAGGCAGCATATTAAAAAGCAGAGACATTAGTTTGCCAACAAAGGTCCGTCTATCTAGTCAAGGCTATGGTTTTTCCATTGGTCATGTACGGATGTGAGAGTTGGATTATAAAGAAAGCTGAGTGCTACAGTTCGATACTTTTGAACTGCTGTGCTGGAAAAGACTCCTTAGAATCCCTTAGACTGCAGGGAGATCGAACCAGTCCATCCTTAAGGAAATCAGTCCTGAATAATCATTGAGAGGACTGATGTTGAAGCGGAAACTCCAATACTTTGGCCACCTGATACAAAGAGCTGACTCAATGGAAAAGACCCTGATGCTGGGAAAGATTGAAGGCAGGCAGAGAAGGGGATGACAGAGGATGAGATGGTTGANGGAAATCAGTCCTGAATAATCATTGAGAGGACTGATGTTGAAGCGGAAACTCCAATACTTTGGCCACCTGATACAAAGAGCTGACTCAATGGAAAAGACCCTGATGCTGGGAAAGATTGAAGGCAGGCAGAGAAGGGGATGACAGAGGATGAGATGGTTGATTGGCATCGACTGATTGACTGAACTGAGCTGAACTGATGGAGTTAGGAAGTGTTCTAATTTCTTTCTTTTACATTTAGCTCTCCAGTTTTCTGAGGACTGTTTATTGAGGAGGTTGTCTTTTCCCCATTGTATATTCTTGCTTCCTTTGTCAAAAATAATGTACTCATTGGTGCATGAGTTTATTTCTGAGGTTCTATCTTGTTCCATTCATCTATATTCTTGTTTTTGTGATAGTACCATGCTGTCTTGATGACTGTAGCTTTGTAGTATAACCTGAAGTCAAGAAGCTCATTTCCTCAAGCTCCATTCTTTGTCAAGACTACTTTGGCTATTTGGAATCTTTTGTGTTTCCATATGAATTGTGAAATGTTTTGTTCTAGTTCTGTGAAAAATGTCATTGGTAATTTGATAGGGATCGTATTGAATCTGTAAACTGTGTTGCGCAGTATAGTCAGTTTCACAATATTGATTTTCCCTTTCCAGGAACGTGGAATATCCCTCCATCTGTTTACATCATCTTTGATTTCTTTCATTAGTGTCTTGTAATTTTCTGTGTACAGTTCTTTCATCTCCTTAGGTAAGTTTATCCCTAGATATTTAATTCTTTTTGTTGCAATGGTGAATGAGATTGATTCCATAATTTCTCTTTCTGATTTTTCATTGTTAGCGTATAGAAATGCAGGTGATTTCTGTGTGTTGATTTTGTATCCTGCAACTTTGCTAAATTCACTGATTAGCTCTAGTAATTTTCTGATAATATCNGGTGAATGAGATTGATTCCATAATTTCTCTTTCTGATTTTTCATTGTTAGCGTATAGAAATGCAGGTGATTTCTGTGTGTTGATTTTGTATCCTGCAACTTTGCTAAATTCACTGATTAGCTCTAGTAATTTTCTGATAATATCTTTAGGGTTTTCTATGTACATTATCATGTTATTTGCAAACAGTGGGAGCTTTACTTCTTCTTTTCTGATCTGGATTCCTTTTATTTATTTTTCTTCACTGATTTCTGTAGCTAGGACTTCCAGAACTATGTTAAATAATAGTGGCTAAAGTGGACACCCTTGTGTTGTTCTTAATCTTAGGGGGAAGGATTTCAGTTTTTCACCATTGAGAGTAACGTTTGTTGTAGGCTTGTCATATATGGCCTTTACTATGTTGAAGTAGGTTGCTTCTATTCCCATTTTTTCAAGAGTTTTAATCACAAATAGGTGGTGAATTTTGTCAAAGGATTTTTCTACATGTATTGATATGATCATATCATTTTATATTTCAATTTGTTAATATGGCATATCACATTAATTGATTTCCATATATTGAAGAGCCCTTGCATCCCTGGAATAAACCCAACTTGATCATGGTGTATGAACTTTTGATGTGTAGCTGAATTCTGTTTGCTAAAATGTTGTTGAGGACTTCTGCATCTATGTTCATCAGTGATATTGGCCTATGACTTTCTTCTTTTGTGTTGTATGTCTGATTTTGGTATCAGGGTGATGGTGGGCTCGTAGAATGAATTTGGAAGTGCTCTTTCCTCTACAATTTTCTGAGAGTTTTAGAAGGATAGATATTAGTTCTTGTGTAAATATTTGATAGAATTCTCCTATGAAGCCAACTGGTCCTGAGTTTTGTTTTTTGGGAGATTTTTTATCACAGCTTCAATCTCAGTGCTTGTAATTGGGTTGTTCATAATTTCTATTTATTTCTGAATCAGTCTTAGAAGATTGAACTTTTCTAAGAATCTGTCCATTTCTTCCAGGTTATCTATTTTATTGCCATATAGTTGTTCATAATAGCCTCTTNTTATCACAGCTTCAATCTCAGTGCTTGTAATTGGGTTGTTCATAATTTCTATTTATTTCTGAATCAGTCTTAGAAGATTGAACTTTTCTAAGAATCTGTCCATTTCTTCCAGGTTATCTATTTTATTGCCATATAGTTGTTCATAATAGCCTCTTATAGTCTTCTGTATTTCTGCATTGTCTGTTGTAACCTCTCCTTTTTCATTTCTAATTTTGTTGATTTGATTCTCCTCTTTTTTTAAATTTTTTTCCCTTGATGAGTCTGGCTAAGAGTTTGTCAATTTTGTTTATTTTCTCAAGAACCAGCTTTTAGTTTTATTAATCTTTACTGTTGTTTCTTTCTTTTTTGTTTTTTTCTGCTAGGATTTTTGTGATTTATTTACTTGTACTAATTTTTTTTTGTTGTTGTTGTTCTTCTTTTTCCAGTTGCTTTAGTTGTAAAGTTAGGTGGTCTATTCAATGTTTTTCTTGTTTCTTGAGGTAGAGTTGTATTGCAATAAACTTCCCTCTTAAAACTGCTTTTTCTGTATCCCATAGGTTTTGAGTTGTCTTGTTCTTATTGTCATTTTTGTCTAGAAAATTTTTGATTTCCTTTTGATTTCTTCAGTAACATGTTGGTTACTCACAAATGTGTTGTTTGATCTCCCTGTGTTTGTGTTTCTTACAGTTATTTTCTTGTAATTGATATCTAGTCTCATAGCATTGTGGTTGGAGAAGATGCTTGATATAATATCATTTCTCTTAAATTTACTGATGTTTGATTTGTGACACAAGATGTAGTCTGTCTTGGAGAATGTTCCATGTGCACTTGAAAAGTGGGGAAGGCAATGGCACCCCACCCCAGTACTCTTGCCTGGAAAATCCAATGGACGGAGTAGCCTGGTGGGCTGCAGTCCATGGGGTCGCTAACAGTTGGACAGACTGAGCGACTTCACTTTCACTTTTCTCTTTCATGCATTGGAGAAGGAAATGGCAACCCACTCCAGTATTCTTGCCTGGAGAATCCCAGGGATGGGGGAGCCTGGTGGGCTGCCGTCTGTGGGGTCACACAGAGTCGGACACGACTGAAGTGACTTAGCACCAGCAGCAGCAGCACTTGAAAAGAAGGTGTATTCTTCTGAATTTGGATGAGATGTCCTGAAGATATCAATGAGATCCATTTCATCTAATGTATCATTTAAGACTTGTGCTTCCTTATTAATTTTCTGTTTTGATAATCTGTCCATTGGTGTGAGTGGGGGTATTAAAGTCTCCCACTATTATTATGTTACTGTCAATTTTTCCTTTTATGTTTGCTCAGTTCAGTTCAGTCGTTCTGTCCAGCTCTTTGCGACCCCATGGACTGCAGCATACCAGGCTGTCACCAGATCCGGAATTTACTCAAACTCATGTCCATTGAGTCAGTGATGCCATCCAACCATCTCATCCTGTGTCGTCCCCTTCTCCTCCCACTTTCAATCTTTCCCAGTATCAGGGTCTTTTCCAATGAGTCAGCTCTTTGCATCAGGTGGCCAAAGTATTGGAGTTTGAGCTTCAGCATCAGTCCTTCCAATGAATAGGACTGGTTGGATGGACTGGTTGGATCTCCTTGCAGCCAAGGGACTCTCAAGAGTCTTCTCCAACACCACAGTTCAAAAGCATCAATTCTTTGGCACTCAGCTTTCTTTATAGTTCCACTCTCACATCCATATATGACCACTGGAAAAACCATAGACTTGATTAGACAGACCTTTTTTTATGTATGTTAGTGTTTGTCTTATGTATTGAGGTGCTCCTATGTTAGCTGCATAAATATTTATAATGGTTATGTGTTCTCCTTGGATTGATCCCTTGATCATTATGTAGTGTCCTTCATTATCTCTTGTAATCTTTATTTTAAGGTTTATTTTGTCTGATATGAGGATTGCTACTCCAGCTCTCTTTTGCTTCCCATTTTTATGGAATATATTTTTCCATCCTCTCACTTTCAGTTTATATGTGTCTTGAGGTCTGAAGTTGATTTTTTTTTTAGACAACATATATATGGGTTTTGTTGTTGGACCCATTCAGATAGTCTGTGTCTTTTGATTGGAGCATTTAATCCATTTACGTTTAAAATAATTATTGAAATTTATGTTCCTATTGCCATTTTCTAATTTTTGGGGTTGATTTTGTAGATCTTTTTTCTTCTGTTGTATTTCTTGATTATAGAAGTCCATTTAACATTGTTGTAAAGCTGGTTTTGTGGGACTGAATTCTCTTAACTTTTGCTAGTTTGAAAAACTTTTTATTTCTCCATCAATTTTGAATGCGATCCTTTCAGGGTACAGTAATCTTGGTTGTAGATTTTTCCCAGTCAGTACTGAGTGAACTCTGGGAGTTGGTGATGAACAGGGAGGCCTGGCATGCTGCAATTCATGGGGTCGCAAAGAGTCGGACACGACTGAGTGACTGAACTGAACTGAACTGAACTTTAAATATATACTGCCATTCCTTTCTGATCTGCAGAGTTTCTGCTGAAAGATCAGCTGTTAAACATATGGGGTTTCCCTTGTATGTTACTTGTTGCTTTTCCCTTGCTGTGTTTAATATTTTTTGTGTGTGTGTTTAGTCTTTGTTAGTTTGATTAGTATGCATCCTGGTGTGTTTCTCCTTGGGTTTATCCTGTATGGGGCTCTTTGTGCCTCTTGGACTTATTTGGTTATTTCCTTTTCCATGTTGGGGGAATTTTCAACTATAATCTCTGCAAAAGTCTGCTCATACCCTTTCTTTTTCTCTTCTTCTGGGATCCCTCTAATTCTAATATTGGTGCATTTTGTACGGTCCCATAGGTGTCTGAGACTGTTGTCAGCTCTTTTTATGCTTTTTATCTTATTCTGCTCTTCAGAAGTTATTTCTACCATTTCCTGTCCCAGCTCACTGATTTGTTCTGCTTCAGATATTCCGCTATTGATTTCTTCCATTTTTAATTTCAGTAATTGTCTTCTTTGTCTCTGTATATTTATTTTTTAAATTCTTCTAGGTCTTTGTCAGTTGATTCTTGCATTTTCTCCATTTTGTTTTCAAGGTTTTTGATTATCTTTACTATCAGTATTCTGAAATCTTTTCCAGATAATTTTCCTATTTTTCTTCATTTATTTGGACTTTTGTGTTTTTAGGTTGCTCCTTCATTTGTGCAGTATTTCTCTGCTTTTTTGTCCCTTAAGTTATTATTTTTGTGATCTCCTTTTTCCAGGATTCAAGGAAAGTTGAATTCTTTCCTTGAAGAAGATTGAATTCTTTCTTCGTTTCGGTTTTTGCCCTCCTAAGGTTGGTCCAGTGGTTTGTGTGAATTTCATTTAGGGTGAGATTTGCGCTTAGTTTTTGTTTGTTTGTTTGTTTTTCCTCTGATGGGCAAGGCTGGATGAGGTGGTACGCCTGTTTGCTGATTATTGGGTTTGTATTTTTGTTTTGTTTGTTTTTTAGATGATGCGTCCTGCACAGGGTGCTACTGGTGGTTGGATGATGCCAGGTCTTGTATTCAAGTGGTTTCCTTTGTGTGAGTTCTCATTATTTGACACTCCCTAGGGTTAGTTCTCTGGTAGTCTAGGGTCTTGGATTCTAGACCCCAAAGACTCAGGGTTTGATCTCTGGTCAGGAACAAAGATTCCACAAGTGGTTTGTTATGGGATTAAGGGAGAGTAAAACAAATATCCAGTAACAAGAAACCACAGATGAACCCCGGACCAATGGCAGTTACAAAATAAGGAAAATAATAATTAAAGTAATGGAATAAACACATTTACACCCATGATCAAAGTGAAAACAGTCTAACATAAATAAAGAACAGTAGATTAATCTAGAGAATAAAGGAAATAAAAAATATATTTACCAGTTAAGAACAAACTAACTAAAGCACAAACTGGAAAACAAAACTAAAGCAAGGTGCCAAGTGGGGAGTAAAGCAATGAAAACAAAACTAACAAATAGGTAGATAGGAAAGGAAAGAAAGAAAGAATAGATATGCAAAGTTAAATCTAGGTAGATGAAGGAGATATATACATTAAAGAGTAACTGCAAGGAGGAAAGAACAGTAGGAAAGGCAAATAAAGTAATAGAAAAAATATAATAGGTTTAAAAATTTAAAAATTAAAATCATAAAAAAAAGAAAAGAGAAAAAAAACAGAAGAAGAAAGAAAAGGGTGGGGGAGGAAAATGCCACAGAACTGTAAAAGCCTGATATAGAGGTAGAGATTTATAACAACAATAGACTGAATATACACATATACATCTACAGCCATAAGCAAAATCAAAACAGTTCAACAAAAATAAAGTACAATAGACTGACCCAAAGAACAAAGAAACCAAAAATTATGTTTATCAGAACAAAACTAATTAAAGCAGAAACTGGAAAACAAAAATAAAGCAATGTGCCAATTGGGGAATACAGCAATGAAAATAAAACATATATGTTGAAAGGAATAACTGGAAAACAAAACTAAAGCAAGGTGCCAAGTGGGGAGTAAAGCAATGAAAACAAAACTAACAAATAGGTAGATAGGAAAGGAAAGAAAGAAAGAATAGATATGCAAAGTTAAATAGAGGTAGATGAAGGAGATATATACATTAAAGAGTAACTGCAAGGAGGAAAGAACAGTAGGAAAGGCAAATAAAGTAATAGAAAAAATATAATAGGTTTAAAAATTTAAAAATTAAAATCATAAAAAAAAGAAAAGAGAAAAAAAACAGAAGAAGAAAGAAAAGGGTGGGGGAGGAAAATGCCACAGAACTGTAAAAGCCTGATATAGAGGTAGAGATTTATAACAACAATAGACTGAATATACACATATACATCTACAGCCATAAGCAAAATCAAAACAGTTCAACAAAAATAAAGTACAATAGACTGACCCAAAGAACAAAGAAACCAAAAATTATGTTTATCAGAACAAAACTAATTAAAGCAGAAACTGGAAAACAAAAATAAAGCAATGTGCCAATTGGGGAATACAGCAATGAAAATAAAACATATATGTTGAAAGGAAAGGAGAGAAAGAAAAGAAAGAAAGAATAGATATGCAAAGTTAAATAGAGGCAGATAAAGAAGACATATAAATTAAAGAGTAACTGCAAGGGGAAAAGAACAGTACAGAAAGTAAGCAAATTTTAAAAAAATGTAAAAAATAAAGTTAATAGGTTTAAAAAAGTTAAAAATTAAAGAAATAGAAAATTTTTTAAAAAGAGGAAAACTCCACATAACTGCAAAAGCCCAATGTAGAGGCAGAGGTTTATGACAACAATAAAAAATATGACTGAGGAAAAAAAAAAAAAAAAAACTCAAAAGCTTAATTGGTTTCTCAGTGCCAATAAATTCAACTACAACAGAGGGGGAATTAAAAAAAAAAAAGAAAAGAAAGAAAAAAATCCAAAAGACTCTACAGAACAAGTCAAAAAATAAGAAAAATAAATGTTTTCCTGAGTCACTGCTGTCAGAGTACTTTCCAGCGCTGGAAATCACAGTCCAGTTTACCTCCCTAGGATGCCCTCCAACACTGTGCTGATCTCTGGACCTGCTGTGGGGGTAGTTCAGACTCTAATCTGGTCCTACTCTTTTGTATTCTTCTTTCCAATGTCCACAGCTATCAGAGCCAGTGCATTTTCTTTTGTGGGAGCTCTCAGTGTCCTTTCAAATATTTCATAGACACAGAGTCTGCCTAGTTGATAGTGTGGATTTAATCTGTGGATTGTACAGCTAGTCTGAAGGTTTGGGGTATTCTTCCTTAACCACACTGCCCCTGGGTTTCAATTGTGGTTTTATTTCCACCTCTGCATGTGGGTTGTCCACTGGGTTTAGCTCCTGAGGCTGCCCTGAAGGGCTTGGGTTTGCCCCTGTGAGGGCCAGGTATGGAGGTGGTGCAGCTGCTTGGGTCACAGGAGTTCTGACAGTTCCAGGTACTAGGGTAGTAGGAAATATAGTGCTCTAGAAGGGTATGGCAACCTGTAATGTCCAATATCGCTCCAGTATTCTTGCCTGGAGAACCACCTTTCTGACAGAAAAGCCTGGCAGGCCACAGTCTACAGGTTTGCAACGAGTTGGACAGGACTGAAATGACCTTGCATGCATAAACACAAGATTTTTTTTTTTTTTTGCCTGTCACAGCTCTGCCCCAGTGAGAGTTGAGCATGAAGGTGGTGCAGCTGCTTGGCTTGAGGGGACCCTGGTGGTCCCAAGTGTGCAGGGACACAGACTGTCTCCGTGGTAGGAGTTAAGGTCCTATTAGTGTCTTTTTTTCTAGGCTCTTATAGCTGGCGATCAGAAGGCCTCTTTGGCCAGTGTTTCTTCAAAGCTCCAACCATTCAGGCACTTAGAGGGATCCCTTGCCTGGGGTCCTTCTCTGTTGATCTGTGCATCAGGCACATAAAGGTGCCGCCTGTTGGGGTCCCACCCTGAAGCTCGGTGCATCAGGCACTGAAAGAAGCACCCTGGGTGGGGTCCTAGTCTGTAGTTCAGTGTGTCAGGCGTTTGATGGGTCAGGCTCTCTATTGTTCATCTGCCAATGCTGGCGTGTGGGGAGAGAGAGACTATGGTGATGGCTCCACATCCTACATGTGACTCAGCAGTATCGCCTTGCTTCCGTGGCTGCCTGGCTTTCCTCCACAGGCATTTCCCACCATGATCTCTTCCTTCACATCCCATTGATCCAACTCTCCAGTCAACATCAGCCTGCACTCTGGGATTTCACCACAATCCCTAAACTCCAGCTCCCAGCTGCTGCCCTTCCAGGAGACCCATGTTCCTGCCCAGTGTATATATGGCTGTGGCAAGGACTGTTTGATTCTTATTTCATTTAGGCTGCCACAGATCAGCTGTTTTGGGCTCAGCCTTAAATGTTTCTCTTCTGACTCAGACAATTGCCCGGCTATGGGGATAGGACCCCTGCCTCAATTTCCCTACCAGCTAAGGGCCGGTCCGGTTCGACTAACACTCCTGTTTTACCCCCTAGTCCTTTGTCCTACTGAGTTTTGTGAGGTTCTATATATTCCTACCTGCTTCTTGAGAAATCTGTATGCAGGTCAGGAAGCAGCGGTTAGAACTGGACATGGAACAACAGACTGGTTCCAAATAGGAAAAGGAGTATGTCAAGGCTGTAGATTGTCACCCTGCTTATTTAACTTATATGCAGAGTACATAATGAGAAACGCTGGACTGGAAGAAACACAAGCTGGAATCAAGATTGCCGGGAGAAACATCAATAACCTCAGATATGCAGATGACAACACCCTTATGGCAGAAAGGGAAGAGGAACTAAAAAGCCTCTGGATGAAAGTGAAAGTGGAGAGTGAAAAAGTTGGCTTAAGGTAAGGTAAAGTCGCTCAGTCGTGTCCGACTCTTTGCGACCCTGTGGACTGTAACCTACTAGGCTTCTCCATCCATGGGATTCTCCAGGCAAGAATACTGGAGTGGCTTAAGGCTCAACATTCAGAAAATGAAGATCATGGCATCCGGTCCCATCACTTCATGGGAAATAGATGGGGAAACAGTGGAAACAGTGTCAGACTTTATTTTTCTGAGCTCCAAAATCACTACAGATGGTGACTGCAGCCATGAAATTAAAAGACGCTTACTCCTTGGAAGAAAAGTTATGACCAACCTGGATAGTATATTCAAAAGCAGAGACATTACTTTGCNGTCGTGTCCGACTCTTTGCGACCCTGTGGACTGTAACCTACTAGGCTTCTCCATCCATGGGATTCTCCAGGCAAGAATACTGGAGTGGCTTAAGGCTCAACATTCAGAAAATGAAGATCATGGCATCCGGTCCCATCACTTCATGGGAAATAGATGGGGAAACAGTGGAAACAGTGTCAGACTTTATTTTTCTGAGCTCCAAAATCACTACAGATGGTGACTGCAGCCATGAAATTAAAAGACGCTTACTCCTTGGAAGAAAAGTTATGACCAACCTGGATAGTATATTCAAAAGCAGAGACATTACTTTGCCGACTAAGGTCCATCTAGTCAAGGCTATGGTTTTTCCTGTGGTCATGTATGGATGTGAGAGTTGGACTATGAAGAAGGCTGAGCGCTGAACAATTGATGCTTTTGAACTGTGGTGTTGGAGAAGACTCTTGAGAGTCCCTTGGACTGCAAGGAGATCCAACCAGTCCATTCTGAAGGAGATCAGCCCTAAGATATCTTTGGAAGGAATGATGCTAAAGCTGAAACTCCAGTACTTTGGCCACCTCATGCGAAGAGTTGACTCATTGGAAAAGACTCTGATGCTGGGAGGGATTAGGGGCAGGAGGAGAAGGGGACAACTGAGGATGAGATGGCTGGATGGCATCACTGACTCGATGGACGTGAGTCTGGGTGAACTCCTGGAGCTGGTGATGGATAGGGAGGCCTGGCATGCTGCAATTCATGGGGTCGCAATGAGTCGGACACAACTGAGTGACTGAACTGAACTGATACATTCTTTTCCACTGGTAAAGTACTCCTGTCTGCTCTCAGCTGCTGTTCTGCACGTACTTCTCTGTTTGAAGGTGTATTCTTGATGTATTTGTGGAGACAGATGTACTCCTCATCCACCTACTCCTCTGCTATCTTGTTCTCCCTCCCTTGAATTCTTAATATTGGATGTAGAACCTTCTAGAAAATTCCTCTAGTTTTAAAATTATTCTCTCCCAGTTATTATCACTTATCTTTTCACTTTAACATTATTGAAAAAAATTTTAAATGTTGCCTTCTACACATCCATACTTTCCAAAGAATCTGTGTGTATATAATGTGTACATGTATAAATGTTATATAATATATATTTTAATGTTCATATATGTTATTATTAATTTCAAAGAGGCCTTTCTAGTTTTTCTTTCGTATATGAATTTTCATTTTTTAAAAATTACCTTCTATGAAGAATGTTCTCCATTTATCTCTCCAGACTCACTTTACACTCCTTTGCTGCTTTGTGTCCCCAACTTATCACAGTGGGCTGATTGATACAAAGCCCTCTCCTGAGCTTCCTGTCCTCTGACTTCTGGTTGGGATTTATCAATAGAGTCTGGTCCCATTTTCAGTAGTAACTTTGCTTGGCCTTCTTTACAGTGATTGGTTTCCCTGATCTGGTGTCTCTCTGCTTGCACTTTTTTTTTGGACTTAAACTTGTAGACTTCCGGTGGATGAAGGAGGAACGGTCCCCTGGATGTGCTAAATCTGGGAGAAGACTGGTGGTATTATTGCTCCTCATATAGACTTTCTTTTTTCTTTTCTTTTGTCTTTAGTTCCCCAATGAGGGATCAGACCAATGCCTCCTGCATTGGAAGTGTGGAGTCTTAACCGTTGGAAGCCCACTGGACCACCAGAGAAGTTCTTATATAGACTTTAAAACATGCCTCCTATTTTCAGCTTTTGCCTCACATAGCCTTTCTGCAATTCCTCAATCCTTCCAGTGTGGTACAAGAGAGACTGGCCTGATTTTCATGGCATCTGCAGGCATTCAGTTATCAATTTTATCAGCTAAAGTTGTTTCAGGTATTCTAAAATTATACCAACACCTTTCAGGTCTTCTTGCCCATTGTCTTGGTGTGCGTTCATATTAAAAAATATGTTCTTGCAATTGTTATGACATAATTTTATTTGAAGAAATTTAAATTTGAATTTGTTTTGGGGTGGCAGAGATTATTGCCTCTAATAATCAAAAATCTTTTGAGCTAATCTCCTTATGAGACTTTATATCTCTCATGGGGTTGGAGAGTTAAAAGAGAAATTGTAAACAGTTACAGAGGGCTTCCCAGGTGGAGCTAGTGGTCAAGAATCCACTTGCCAATGCCAGAGACATAAGAGATGCAGTTCAGTCCTTTAGTCCTTCAGCTGGAATGATACCTTGGAGGAGAACATGGCATCCCACTGTAATATTTTTGCCAGTAGAATCCCATGGGCAGAGAAACCTGGCAGGCTGTAGTCATGAGGCTGCAAAAACTCAGATATGGCTGAGTTTCTGAGCAAACAGCTCCTTCAAAGATCAGTTTTAGGGTGTTGTCCCTCCCAGGACTCCTAAGGAGTATTCTAGATAAAATGAATTTTGTCACTTAAACATAGTACTAAATATAGTCTTTGCTCAAAAGATCAAAATAATATGCCTGTTTTTCCGACCACACGTTTAATAGTTCCCTTTTATCAAATGCAATGAGAAACAATGTTAAGAACCGAGAAGTGAATTAAACACACACATGCACACTTCTGACATGACAATTGGTTTTGCTAAATTCACTTTTGAACACTCCATATTGTTGTGAGATCATACTTATTATATTATACACTTCAAACTACTAAAACACATTTTGACAATGCTGTAGACTTCTTCAAATTCTGGAGGATAATTACTTTCTAAAATTGTAGGTTCCATAATGGAACATGTAAACGTGAATCCAGAAATAAAATAAATACATAGCTTGCCTTATATCTAAGCTCTTTCTTAATCTTTAAATAAAATTCTATCAATAATGACTTCTATTATGGAACAACTTTGTATCATATCTGTATTAATTAAAATTTATGGCCAATGTTTAATTTCAATATAACTCTAACTTGCTATCTGCCACTTTGGAAAGTTTTTAAGATAAAAGAAATTGTTAGGACATTTAATCTTTAAGGCCTTAATGGCCTTAAGTTGATTTTCTTTGTGTAGTTTTAAAGTGATATTAAAAGAATCATTTGGAAATAAAATTTTTAGACAGTTAAAACGCTGCTTAGCATATTTCTACTACAGACTTATAGATGTAGACAATTTTTGTTAGATTATAGACTTGATAATCCAAGACTTTTTTCAGTTAACTAAAACAGTGGTGCTAAATTGTGGCTGCATCATTAATACATTTATTCAGTTCAGTTCAGTTCAGTCGCTTAGTCATGTCCGACTCTTTGCAACCTCATGAATTGCAGCACGCCAGGCCTCCCTGTCCATCACCAACTCCCGGAATTCACTCAGACTCATGTCCATCGAGTCGGTGATGCCATCCAGCCTTCTCATCCTCGGTCGTCCCCTTCTCCTCCTGCCCTCAATCCCTCCCAGCATCAGAGTCTTTTCCAATGAATCAACTCTTCGCATGAGGTGGCCAAAGTATTGGAGTTTCAGCTTTAGCATCATTCCTTCCAAAGAACGCCCAGGACTGATCTCTTTTAGAATGGACTGGTTGGATCTCCTTGCAGTCCAAGGGACTCTCAAGAGTCTTCTCCAACACCATAGTTCAAAAGCATCAATTATTTGGTGCTCAGCTTTCTTCATAGTCCAACTCTCACATCCACACGCGACCACTGGAAAAACCATAGCCTTAACTAGATGGACGTTTGTTGACAAAGTAATGTCTCTGAACAAAAATATTACTTTGACCCAACTGTCATTCTGTCTGGGTTTCCATCATTTTATTATGTCTTAGATAAATATATTGTCATTTTGTTGAAATAAAGAGGCCCATGTATTAAACTGTGATCATAAATAGCTAAAATATTTTGTAACCTATTTTTTTTTTACTGTGATAACAGGAGATTTGGAAAAAATAAGGGTCTTTTTAAAGGAGGGATTTATATGTATGGGTATCTTGTGGGAAGGGATAGGTTAGACATGTAGAGTTGAACTGGTATAAATCTGGCAACTTGTAGTGAAGGTCAGAAATATTAAAGATGGATATAGCAGCTTTAGTTCTGAGAGGGTCCAGAGATAAATTTTATTTCATATAAATTATTATGAAAATGGGCTTACTAACCTGTTCCATAAGTTTTGATTTAAAACTTTTTTTTAAAGTTTTCTTTTTCTGTCAGAGTTAGGAACTCATTATTATTCATAACTGGAGGAAAGTTATGACCAACCTTGACAGCATATTAAAAAGCAGAGACATTACTTTGTCAACAAAGGTCCATCTAGTCAAGGCTATGGTGTTTCCATTAGTCATGTATAGATGTGAGAGTTGGACTATAAAGAAAGCTGAGCATAGAAGAATTGCTGCTTTTGAACTGTGGTGTTGGAGAAGACTCTTGAGAGTCCCTTGGACTGCAAAGAGATCCAACCAGTCCATCCTAAAGGAGATCAGTCCTGGGTGTTCATTGGAAGGACTGATGTTGGAGCTGAAACTTCAATACTTTGGCCACTTGATGTGAAGAGCTGACTCATTTGAGAAGACCCTGATGCTTGGAAAGATTGAGGGCAGGAGGAGAAGGGGACAACAGAGGATACGATGGTTGGATGGCATCACTGACTCAATGGACATAGCTTTGGGTAGACTCCAGCCGTTGGTGATGGACAGGGAGGCCTGGAATGTGGCGGTTCATGAGGTCACAAAGAGTTGGACATGACTGAGCAACTGAATTGAACTGATAGCATGTATGACTTATAGAAGTACAGAAAAGCTGATGTCATGTTTGCTTACTAGATCACACAGGTTTGTGGGTTTCTTGGATATGTCCCTGCCAATTAAAAACAAAACAAAAACAGAATAGTTTCATTGTCCTAAAAATTCTGTGCTCCACCTAATAATTCCATTTTTTTTTTCGTAACCATTGGCAATCAGCCATTTTTGTCTCCACGGTTTTGTTTTTTCAGAATGTCATATGGCTGGAATCATACAATGTGGAGCCTTTTCAATTTGACTTTATTCGCTTAGTAAAATGCATTTAAGATACCTCTATATCTTTTTATGACTTGATAGCTTGTTTACTTCTACACTGTCTGGATTATCCCTTAGAGATCATGGCAATGTAATCCCATATTCTAGCCTGAAGAATCCTCAGGACAGAGGGGCCTCGTGGGCTACAGTTCAGGGGTCATGAAGAGTCGGATACAATTGAAGTTACTTAGTATGCATGCACATCTAGATCTACTACTGATAATTTTTCATTTTCCTACTCAAGGACATCTTGATTACGTCTCAGTTTTTGCAATTATGAATAAAACTGCTATTATCATCTATCTTTGTCTTTTCATATGGACATAGTTTTTAGTGACTGAATAACTGCTGAAGGTCATGATTGCTGGACCATATAAGACTATGTTTCATTTCATAGAAAATCTATCTTTCAAAGTGGCTATACTATTTTGAATTCTCACCATCACTGAATGAGAATTCCTGTTGTGCCATATCCTTGCTAGCCTTTGATGTGGTTAGTATTTTGGATTTTGGCCATATTAACAGTTGTGATATCTCATTGGTTTAATCTGAAGTGCCTTAATGATAAATGATCTTAAGCATTTTTATATGCTTATTTACCATTTGTTTACCTTATTTTGTGAGGTGTTTGTTTAAGTCTTTTGCTTATTTTTATGACAGGTTGTTCATTATCATATTGTTGAGTTTTGAGGTTTTTTTTTGCATATTGATATTAGTCCTTTATCACATATGACTTTTGTAAATATTTTCCCAGTGGCTTGCCTTCTCATTGTCTTGACTGTCTTTCACAGAAAAAGAATCATAATATTCATGAAGTACAGATTATCAATTATCTCTTGTTTATATTTTTAGATAAGAAAAAAGGTTCCTCTTAATTTCCTATAAAACACACAACTATTAATAAGAAATTCTGCCCACATATTCTTTTATTCCTTGCCAACCAGTCAATCCTAAAGGAAATCAATCCTGAATATTCATTGGAAGGACTGATTCTAAGGCTGAAACTCCAATAATTTGGCCACCTCATGCAAATAATTAACTCCTTGGATAAGACCCTAATGCTGGGAAAGATTGAAGGCAGAAGGAGAAGGGGATGACAGAGGATGAGATGGTTGGATGGAGTCACTGACTTAGTGGACATAAGTTTGAGAAAGCTGCAAGAATTGGTGATGGAGAGGGGAGACTGATGTGCTGCAGTGCATGGGGTCGCAAAGAGTCGGACACACCTGAGTGACTGAACTGAATTTGCTTTCTTTAAGGATGCTTTTTCTACAGTTCTCTAGTTTATATTCAGTATTAACACACTTTCATTTTTCTAAAAGCAAATATGAAAGTTTCATCCATGTGAACTCTGTTGATAAGACTGTCCAGAATAAAAACTGGCAGAAAGTTTTAGCTCACCATTGATATGGAGTGGTGAATTTTAGTGTAATTTTCTACATTCAGGAAAAATAGTATGTCACTTAGGATTCAAATAGAGAAGCAGAACCAGTAGGGGATTCACTTACAAGATGCTTTCAGTAGGGGATACACTTACAAGATGCTTTTCAAAGAATCAGTTTATGTGATTGTGGGGCTGGCTAGGCAAGTCTGAAATCTGTAGAGCAGGTTGTCAGGAAGGGCAGGCTGAAGTTTTCAGCCATGGACTGAAACTGCTGTTTATAAGTGGTATTTCTTCCTGTTTATGGAAGCCTCAATTCTTCTCTTAAGACCATCTCAATTTACTGAATCTGGTCCACACAGATTAACAGATTATTTAGGATAATCTCATAAACAGGATGCATTCAAAAAATAACAGAAAATGTAGGTATTCCAGTCCTCATTTCTGTAATTGGCCACATGGTTATAGATGGTTTCATAACCACTTGCTTTTACCATCCTTTCATAATTCCTTTATCCTCAGCAAACACCTCATCTAAATTGATAATTTGTCTGGTGGTTTGACCAACCCATTATTCCTGAAGGGCTTGGACCTTGGTTGTCCTGCCTAATTTAGGTTGTAGTTTTGCATTGTATCAAGTTACAGGATGACTGTAGTAAGCAATGTCTTAAGGAATCCCCTGTATTCCAGATATCCTCTTCCTTACATCCCTCATGGAGTAGCAGTCCAATTTCCCCTTGGTATCATGATCAGTCACTCTAGCCAGTATGTGATTTGTCACTGTTGTTTAATTGCTCAGTTGTGTCTGACTCTCTGCAACCCCATGGATTGTAGCCTTCCAGATTCCTCTGTCCATGTGATTTTCCAGACAAAAATACTAGAGTGGGTTGCCATTTCCAGCTAGTACACTAAACACCATTTTTGCCTCTGAATTAAAGGCATGAGGAATCCACATGGATGTGGTGTCAGTTTTAACTTCCAACTCAATGGAATCATTGTTGTATCTCTTGGTAGAAGCATTCATTTGAAACTGAGACCTCTAGACTAGCAGAACCTAAGGTGACCAAGATGGGAAGCAAAAGTTTTGCTGGTAGGTCAGCACTAGAGATTGGATCACTAGTGGGTAATAATGAACAGAGACAACTTCATTTCCACCTCTTAATCCTTAGGAAACAAATGAGAAAAACAACTCCATGTGCTAAAAACTAGTTTAGAACATATACCACATCCTGGAGGCTATTACCCCAGCCTTTAAGGTATGGCCATATATCTCACACAGTAATTGAGTCTTTAAAAGGTCATTTTATAAGTCTGTCAAGTTGGTTGCTTCAAAATAAACATGGTACAATTAGTGAATACCATGAGCATAGGCCTATTGTCATATTTCATTTATTATTAAATGAGCTCCTTGATAAGTAGCAATGTTGTGGAATACCACAATGGTGGACTAGACATTTTGCAATTCCATGCATGGTAATTTTGTCAGAAAGCTTGCATATAGATAAGACAAATCTGTATAGTTTTGTTCAATCTCTAAGTCATGTCTGACTGCGACCTCATGGATTGCAGCATGCTAAGTTTCCCAGTCCCTCACTATCTCACAGAGTGTGCTCAAATTCATGGCCATTGAGTCAGTGATTCTATCTAACTATCTTATCCTCTGCTTCCCTCTTCTCCTTGTGCCTTCAATCTTTCCAAGCCTCAGGGTCTTTTCCAATGATTCAGTTCTTTGCATCAGGTGACAAAAGTATTGGAGCTTCAGCTTCAACATCAGTCCCTCCAGTGAATATTTAGGGATGGTTTCCTTTAGGATTGACTGGTTTGATCTCCTTGCTGTCCAAGGGACTCTCAAGAGTCTTCTCCAGCACCACAATTCAAAAACATCAATTCTTTGATGCTCAGCCTCAAGGTCTAACTTTCATATCCATACATGACTAATGGAAAAACCATAGCTTTGACTACAGAGTAAATATCTACTTCAGAAAAAAAAAAAAAGTCCAGTCTTTATGACAGAAGTGGTTCAATATTATCAACCTGCCATCAGAGGCCTGGTTGGTCATCCCAAGGAAAGATGCCACAGTGGGCACTTGTTGTTGTTCGCTGCTACTGATTACTGGCAAACAGGCTGTATTAAAGTAGCTGTAGCCAGATCATCATTGGTGAATGAAGTTCATAATGCTGAGCTCATGTGCAACCTCCATCCTTCTAGCGTATTTGCTTTGGTCATTAAACCATTGAGGAATGCCAGTAGTAGGTGGGAAAGTTGGCTGCCTGACCTCCACTAACAGGTCATCTTTGTCACTTATTTACTAAAGTTCTTCTAAGCTGAGGTCATCCTTTTGTGAGCCTTCACTTAGTAGACAAATATCCTCACATTTTTTTGCCTTCAGAAATATATATATATCCACATACCTCATTCCCAGACTTGCCGTCTTCAATTTTCCAGTCATTTCTTTCCATTTCCTTGAACCATCTGCTCAAATAATAGAGTATAACCCATAAACTTGAATAAATTTGTAATTTGGCCCATTTCTCCTTCCAGGCATAAAGGACAACCAGGTATACTGCTCAAAGTTCTACCCTCTCTTTCACAGTAGTCTCTGAAATTTAAAACCAAATTTAAATACAGAGCAATGAAGTGCTCTGCATTTAAAGCCAAAATATTTCTGAATCTTCCACTTTTGTCAGCCAACTTTTAAAATTCCTTAAACTCGATTTTTAAAGATCGTTTTACCCTACTGTAATTAAAGGAATATGATCACAATATGTCCTTATGTGACTTGAGCTTTTCTTCATTGAATCTTCAGTACATAAGAAGGCCATATGTCATCTATATCAAAATGATTTTAGAGGGAAGGGGGGTGCTATAAGAAATTACACAGGACTAAAATGTATAATTAAAAGGAGCTACCAGGGCTTCCCTGATAGCTCAGCTGCTAAAGAATCCTCCTGCAATGCAGGGGACCCCAGTTCGATTCCTGGATTGGGAAGATCCCCTGGAGAAGGAATAGGCAACCCACTCCATTATTCTTGGACTTCTCTGGTGGTTCAGATAGTCAAGAATCTGCCTGCAATGCAGGAGACCTGGGTTTTATCCTTGGGTAGAGAAGATCCCCTGGAGGAAGGCATGGTAATCCACTCCAGTATTCTTGCCTGGAGAATCCCCATGGACAGAGGAGCCTGGTAGGCTATACAGTCCATGGGGTGGCAAAGAGTCAAACACGACTAAGTGACTAAGCACACAGAAGCTTCCCTGGTGGCTCAGATGGTAAGGAATTTGCCCGCAATGCGGGAGACCTAGGTTCAATCCCTGGATAGGAAAGATCCCCTGGAGAAGGGAATGAAAACCTACGCCAGTATTCTTCCCTGGAGAATCCTACAGACGGAGGAATCTGACTGGGTACAGAAAATACAGGATCGCAGAGTCAGGAATGACTAAAGTGACTTAGCACACACAAAAGGTATAAATTGTGACTGTTTCTAGCAAACCCAGAAGAATAGTTACAGTAACTGTATTGCAAATATTGGAATGACTAGCCTAATTCCCTCCCTTCTAGTGAACTTACATAAAATGAGTGCAATGCATTTTTGGGACCCTAACTCTGAATATGTATAAGACCTTTAGTATATATGAGATATATTAAAAAATAAATTGGAGAGAAGAAGAAAGAAGAAGTAGAAAACAAAAGTGTGCTTGCTGTGGAGAAGGCAATGGCAACCCACTCCAGTACTCTTGCCTAGAAAATCCCATGGACGGAGGAGCCTGGTAGACTATAGTCCATGGGCTCGCTGAGGGTCAGACAAGACTGAGCGACTTCACTTTCACTTTTCACTTTCATGCATTGGAGAAGGAAATGGCAACCCACTCTAGTGTTCTTGCCTGGAGAATCCCAGGGATGGGGGAGCCTTGTGGGCTGCCGTGTGTGGGGTCGCACAGAGTCGGACACGACTGAAGTGACTTAGCAGCAGTAGCAGCAGCTGTAGAATTACTGCTGTTGTTTACTGATTTTTTTCTCCTTTTGGTTTCCTGGCTTCTTTCTTTTTCACTTCATTGGTTTTTCTCTTCATGCCTGACTAACTTGTCATTGTCATTTACAGTGTATATGGTTGCTGGTGGCTATTAGTTTCCAATAAATGCATGTTTCAAATTTTACATGGGACTTCTGTGGAAAATACGAGTAAATAATAGAAATTGTTTTTTTTGTACAGTACTTTTCAGGAATTAGCATATTAGGAATCTCTGTATGCCTGAAAATCTTAGAAAAACAAAGCTTGGATATTTATTAACACAACACAATATAATGTAAAACAGTTTTTAAAAATTGCAGAGTAAGGTGTTAAAAAAGAATGTAATTGCAAACATTTCTTGCTCCACTTCCTCAAATTATGCAAGAAAACCCAAAATCATTTGACTTTCTAACTTCTTAATTTTAAACACATTTTTAATACTGATTCTGGATTGTAATTATGAATTAGAACAATACTAAAGGGATTGTTTTTGTCTTTATAATAAACTTAAGAGGACAGTTTGTTTTTTTTTTTCTTTATAGTGATAATTTATGATCCTTCTCATTGCTTGTCAGTAAAATAAAAATTAGAAAAATATTTATTCTTTCCATGTTGCTGTATTATATCAAATACTCTCCTGCTTCATAACAGGTGTGGAATATATTATTTCCAATGAAGATATTTTATAGAATACTTGAATTTAGGGATCATTTCAGCCTCTGTAAAAATTGTCTTTAATCTCTTATAATATATAATTATCATTGAAAATTATTTTTAAATGGCATCAATGTTTTCTAAATGATATGAATACTTACTTAACTTACCTTTTGATATTTATTAAATTAACATAAGTTCTTAAGCACATCTTAAGAATTTCTATATGTATGGAAGTCTTCTATATGTACAGTAAACTGTGAGCCTCTATTAGATTTATTAAAATTTTTGAACTCCTTGATCTTTTAAATTAACACAAGTTTCATAAAAAGTCACTTCTAAGCAAAACTCAGTGTTGAAGTTTGGAAGAGTTAATGTGTTTGTACTACCATTGTTATTTTCCATTATCATCAATATAATCATGAGGTAACCCATGCAGACCATTTAATAACAACAACGATAGAACATGAGGGTATAGAATGTACAATTAAAGATTTTATTTTCCTCACTACACCTATTTCTAAGCGCATTCTCCTGAAGCAATCATTGCCTAACATTTCTTCTTTATTTAATTCTTCACATGGTATTGCTATCTTTATTCATAAATATATTAGCTTTTAAAAGATTTTTGATGTGTACAATTTTTAAAATTTTTATTGAATTTGTTGTAATATTGCTTCATTTATGTTTTGGTTTTCTGGCCATGAGGCAAGTGGGATCTTAGTTAACTGACCAGGGATAAAACACACACCCCCTTCATTGGAAGCACAAAGACTTAACCACTGAAATGCCAAGGAAGTTCCTAAAAATGTTAGTTTTGAACAGAATCTTTTGGCTCCTTGCATAATTGAGTTTCATTCTCCCTTGCTTTCCTCTAGCATTTTCTTGAAGTTAGCACTGATTTTCAGTTTCCCTATCAGTTTAACTTAATATATTATAGATATTTATTAATGTATATTATATATTTCTGTTTTCTGTGTATTTATAATTTTTTATTGCATCTATATTATAATGAAATATTAATCTATATTATACAATTAAAATAAACTTGATTGTTTGTTAATTAGACTCTGAATCTCAAGCTAATTACCCTGTGACTACTTCTTATTTCTCTTTTACCCAATCTCTTATGTCAGTCTCTACCTGTCAATTTCTATTTTTTATAGTTTTATTTACACAGTTTAAATTTATAATAGTTTTTCTTTTCATTCATCTGTCAATGGGACATTTTGTTGTTGTTATTTTCTTGCATTTTCCCTTCCATATGAACATTAGAATTGGCTTGCCAAGTTTCTTAAAAAAACCCAAAGTAAACCAAATTGGGATTTTGACTCTTAGTTGTACTTAGTGAATTTGGGGAAGAAATGACAATTATAATATTGAATTTATTTTTGGCCAGGAATGAGATATGTCTTCCTTTCCATTTAGTTCTTTTCTTTCTTTTTTTAATATAAATTTATTTATTTTAATTGGAGGTTAATTACTTTACAATATTGTATTGGTTTTTCCATACATCAACATGAATCCACCACAGAGCTAATCAATGAATATAGTAAAGTTGCAGGATATAAAATCAACACACAGAAATCCCTTGCATTCCTATACACTAATAATGAGAAATTAAGGAAACAAGTCCATTCACCATTGCAACGAAAAGGATAAAATACTTAAGAATATATCTACCTAAAGAAACTAAAGACCTATATATATAGAAAACTATAAAACACTGGTGAAAGAAATAAAAGAGGACACTAATAGATGGAGAAATATACCATGTTCATGGATTAGAAGAATCAATANTGGTTTGATCTCCTTGCTGTCCAAGGGACTCTCAAGAGTCTTCTCCAGCACCACAATTCAAAAACATCAATTCTTTGATGCTCAGCCTCAAGGTCTAACTTTCATATCCATACATGACTAATGGAAAAACCATAGCTTTGACTACAGAGTAAATATCTACTTCAGAAAAAAAAAAAAAGTCCAGTCTTTATGACAGAAGTGGTTCAATATTATCAACCTGCCATCAGAGGCCTGGTTGGTCATCCCAAGGAAAGATGCCACAGTGGGCACTTGTTGTTGTTCGCTGCTACTGATTACTGGCAAACAGGCTGTATTAAAGTAGCTGTAGCCAGATCATCATTGGTGAATGAAGTTCATAATGCTGAGCTCATGTGCAACCTCCATCCTTCTAGCGTATTTGCTTTGGTCATTAAACCATTGAGGAATGCCAGTAGTAGGTGGGAAAGTTGGCTGCCTGACCTCCACTAACAGGTCATCTTTGTCACTTATTTACTAAAGTTCTTCTAAGCTGAGGTCATCCTTTTGTGAGCCTTCACTTAGTAGACAAATATCCTCACATTTTTTTGCCTTCAGAAATATATATATATCCACATACCTCATTCCCAGACTTGCCGTCTTCAATTTTCCAGTCATTTCTTTCCATTTCCTTGAACCATCTGCTCAAATAATAGAGTATAACCCATAAACTTGAATAAATTTGTAATTTGGCCCATTTCTCCTTCCAGGCATAAAGGACAACCAGGTATACTGCTCAAAGTTCTACCCTCTCTTTCACAGTAGTCTCTGAAATTTAAAACCAAATTTAAATACAGAGCAATGAAGTGCTCTGCATTTAAAGCCAAAATATTTCTGAATCTTCCACTTTTGTCAGCCAACTTTTAAAATTCCTTAAACTCGATTTTTAAAGATCGTTTTACCCTACTGTAATTAAAGGAATATGATCACAATATGTCCTTATGTGACTTGAGCTTTTCTTCATTGAATCTTCAGTACATAAGAAGGCCATATGTCATCTATATCAAAATGATTTTAGAGGGAAGGGGGGTGCTATAAGAAATTACACAGGACTAAAATGTATAATTAAAAGGAGCTACCAGGGCTTCCCTGATAGCTCAGCTGCTAAAGAATCCTCCTGCAATGCAGGGGACCCCAGTTCGATTCCTGGATTGGGAAGATCCCCTGGAGAAGGAATAGGCAACCCACTCCATTATTCTTGGACTTCTCTGGTGGTTCAGATAGTCAAGAATCTGCCTGCAATGCAGGAGACCTGGGTTTTATCCTTGGGTAGAGAAGATCCCCTGGAGGAAGGCATGGTAATCCACTCCAGTATTCTTGCCTGGAGAATCCCCATGGACAGAGGAGCCTGGTAGGCTATACAGTCCATGGGGTGGCAAAGAGTCAAACACGACTAAGTGACTAAGCACACAGAAGCTTCCCTGGTGGCTCAGATGGTAAGGAATTTGCCCGCAATGCGGGAGACCTAGGTTCAATCCCTGGATAGGAAAGATCCCCTGGAGAAGGGAATGAAAACCTACGCCAGTATTCTTCCCTGGAGAATCCTACAGACGGAGGAATCTGACTGGGTACAGAAAATACAGGATCGCAGAGTCAGGAATGACTAAAGTGACTTAGCACACACAAAAGGTATAAATTGTGACTGTTTCTAGCAAACCCAGAAGAATAGTTACAGTAACTGTATTGCAAATATTGGAATGACTAGCCTAATTCCCTCCCTTCTAGTGAACTTACATAAAATGAGTGCAATGCATTTTTGGGACCCTAACTCTGAATATGTATAAGACCTTTAGTATATATGAGATATATTAAAAAATAAATTGGAGAGAAGAAGAAAGAAGAAGTAGAAAACAAAAGTGTGCTTGCTGTGGAGAAGGCAATGGCAACCCACTCCAGTACTCTTGCCTAGAAAATCCCATGGACGGAGGAGCCTGGTAGACTATAGTCCATGGGCTCGCTGAGGGTCAGACAAGACTGAGCGACTTCACTTTCACTTTTCACTTTCATGCATTGGAGAAGGAAATGGCAACCCACTCTAGTGTTCTTGCCTGGAGAATCCCAGGGATGGGGGAGCCTTGTGGGCTGCCGTGTGTGGGGTCGCACAGAGTCGGACACGACTGAAGTGACTTAGCAGCAGTAGCAGCAGCTGTAGAATTACTGCTGTTGTTTACTGATTTTTTTCTCCTTTTGGTTTCCTGGCTTCTTTCTTTTTCACTTCATTGGTTTTTCTCTTCATGCCTGACTAACTTGTCATTGTCATTTACAGTGTATATGGTTGCTGGTGGCTATTAGTTTCCAATAAATGCATGTTTCAAATTTTACATGGGACTTCTGTGGAAAATACGAGTAAATAATAGAAATTGTTTTTTTTGTACAGTACTTTTCAGGAATTAGCATATTAGGAATCTCTGTATGCCTGAAAATCTTAGAAAAACAAAGCTTGGATATTTATTAACACAACACAATATAATGTAAAACAGTTTTTAAAAATTGCAGAGTAAGGTGTTAAAAAAGAATGTAATTGCAAACATTTCTTGCTCCACTTCCTCAAATTATGCAAGAAAACCCAAAATCATTTGACTTTCTAACTTCTTAATTTTAAACACATTTTTAATACTGATTCTGGATTGTAATTATGAATTAGAACAATACTAAAGGGATTGTTTTTGTCTTTATAATAAACTTAAGAGGACAGTTTGTTTTTTTTTTTNTTGTTTACTGATTTTTTTCTCCTTTTGGTTTCCTGGCTTCTTTCTTTTTCACTTCATTGGTTTTTCTCTTCATGCCTGACTAACTTGTCATTGTCATTTACAGTGTATATGGTTGCTGGTGGCTATTAGTTTCCAATAAATGCATGTTTCAAATTTTACATGGGACTTCTGTGGAAAATACGAGTAAATAATAGAAATTGTTTTTTTTGTACAGTACTTTTCAGGAATTAGCATATTAGGAATCTCTGTATGCCTGAAAATCTTAGAAAAACAAAGCTTGGATATTTATTAACACAACACAATATAATGTAAAACAGTTTTTAAAAATTGCAGAGTAAGGTGTTAAAAAAGAATGTAATTGCAAACATTTCTTGCTCCACTTCCTCAAATTATGCAAGAAAACCCAAAATCATTTGACTTTCTAACTTCTTAATTTTAAACACATTTTTAATACTGATTCTGGATTGTAATTATGAATTAGAACAATACTAAAGGGATTGTTTTTGTCTTTATAATAAACTTAAGAGGACAGTTTGTTTTTTTTTTTCTTTATAGTGATAATTTATGATCCTTCTCATATCTTGTCAGTAAAATAAAAATTAGAAAAATATTTATTCTTTCCATGTTGCTGTATTATATCAAATACTCTCCTGCTTCATAACAGGTGTGGAATATATTATTTCCAATGAAGATATTTTATAGAATACTTGAATTTAGGGATCATTTCAGCCTCTGTAAAAATTGTCTTTAATCTCTTATAATATATAATTATCATTGAAAATTATTTTTAAATGGCATCAATGTTTTCTAAATGATATGAATACTTACTTAACTTACCTTTTGATATTTATTAAATTAACATAAGTTCTTAAGCACATCTTAAGAATTTCTATATGTATGGAAGTCTTCTATATGTACAGTAAACTGTGAGCCTCTATTAGATTTATTAAAATTTTTGAACTCCTTGATCTTTTAAATTAACACAAGTTTCATAAAAAGTCACTTCTAAGCAAAACTCAGTGTTGAAGTTTGGAAGAGTTAATGTGTTTGTACTACCATTGTTATTTTCCATTATCATCAATATAATCATGAGGTAACCCATGCAGACCATTTAATAACAACAACGATAGAACATGAGGGTATAGAATGTACAATTAAAGATTTTATTTTCCTCACTACACCTATTTCTAAGCGCATTCTCCTGAAGCAATCATTGCCTAACATTTCTTCTTTATTTAATTCTTCACATGGTATTGCTATCTTTATTCATAAATATATTAGCTTTTAAAAGATTTTTGATGTGTACAATTTTTAAAATTTTTATTGAATTTGTTGTAATATTGCTTCATTTATGTTTTGGTTTTCTGGCCATGAGGCAAGTGGGATCTTAGTTAACTGACCAGGGATAAAACACACACCCCCTTCATTGGAAGCACAAAGACTTAACCACTGAAATGCCAAGGAAGTTCCTAAAAATGTTAGTTTTGAACAGAATCTTTTGGCTCCTTGCATAATTGAGTTTCATTCTCCCTTGCTTTCCTCTAGCATTTTCTTGAAGTTAGCACTGATTTTCAGTTTCCCTATCAGTTTAACTTAATATATTATAGATATTTATTAATGTATATTATATATTTCTGTTTTCTGTGTATTTATAATTTTTTATTGCATCTATATTATAATGAAATATTAATCTATATTATACAATTAAAATAAACTTGATTGTTTGTTAATTAGACTCTGAATCTCAAGCTAATTACCCTGTGACTACTTCTTATTTCTCTTTTACCCAATCTCTTATGTCAGTCTCTACCTGTCAATTTCTATTTTTTATAGTTTTATTTACACAGTTTAAATTTATAATAGTTTTTCTTTTCATTCATCTGTCAATGGGACATTTTGTTGTTGTTATTTTCTTGCATTTTCCCTTCCATATGATCTTTAGAATTGGCTTGCCAAGTTTCTTAAAAAAACCCAAAGTAAACCAAATTGGGATTTTGACTCTTAGTTGTACTTAGTGAATTTGGGGAAGAAATGACAATTATAATATTGAATTTATTTTTGGCCAGGAATGAGATATGTCTTCCTTTCCATTTAGTTCTTTTCTTTCTTTTTTTAATATAAATTTATTTATTTTAATTGGAGGTTAATTACTTTACAATATTGTATTGGTTTTTCCATACATCAACATGAATCCACCACAGAGCTAATCAATGAATATAGTAAAGTTGCAGGATATAAAATCAACACACAGAAATCCCTTGCATTCCTATACACTAATAATGAGAAATTAAGGAAACAAGTCCATTCACCATTGCAACGAAAAGGATAAAATACTTAAGAATATATCTACCTAAAGAAACTAAAGACCTATATATATAGAAAACTATAAAACACTGGTGAAAGAAATAAAAGAGGACACTAATAGATGGAGAAATATACCATGTTCATGGATTAGAAGAATCAATATAGTGAAAATGAGCATACTACCCAAAGCAATCTATAGATTCAATACAATCCCTATCAAGCTACCAATGGTATTTTTCATAGAGCTAGAACAAATAATTTCACAACTTGTATGGAAATACAAAAAACCTCGAAACCAAAGCAATCTTCAGAAAGAAGAATGGAACTGGAGGAATCAAACTGCCTGATATCAGGCTCTGCTACAAAGCCACAGTCATCAAGACAGTATAGTACTGGCACAAAGACAGAAATATAGATCAATGGAACAAAATAGAAAGCCCGGAGATAAATCCATGCACCTATGGACACCTTATCTTTGACAAAAGAGGCAAGAATATATAATGGATTAAAGACAATCTCTTTAACAAGTGGTGCTGGGAAAACTGGTCAACCACTTGTAAAAGAATGAAACTAAATGTATAATAGTTATAAATGATACCTAAAAGATGATGCCCCTCTATGTTTGATTGATAGATTGATTCTAAAAATTGGAGAATATACATGTATAATATTCTAGAATAATCGCCTTTAATGCTTGTCTATTTCCTGTTTCTGAGTTGTACTTAGCTACCTTAAAAGTATATCACCGTTCTTTTACTGAGGTCTTGTTTTATTTTGACTTAAAATTTGAATGACAGTCTTCCTAAGAATGAAGTTAATTCTTAATATTTAGATTATTGTCATTTGGGATATAGCTTGGTTATAAAAATATGATATGACCAGTGTTTTCATGTTTTCCCTCTTTTTCTCTCTAGGCTTTTATACTCATAGCTTTGAATATTCAGAAACATATTTCTAAATGTCAGTATTATTTTAAAACCCTGCTCAGTTTTTGATGCTCCCTTTCATTCTGGTGATTATATTTCTCTAATTAGTTCTTTTCATCCACTAACTATTCTTCTTTGTTTCTTTGTGAAATTTTATTATGTAAATATTCTCTCTCTTGGTTCTACCTCCATGTGTCTTTTTGTTTCCCTTACAGTATTTATCTCTTTCTATGCACAGCTACATGAAAACTTATTTTTCTTTCATCAATAGACACCTGCAATTTCACTTGCTTCACTAATTCAGGTTTGAAAAAACAGATCATTTTCTGTTGTTTGACTTCTTCTAGTATTTGATGTTATGGTGGTCTGGTTTTATTTAGAACTCTAAGACTAAGGTATTTGAGGTTGCTGTGGATTTTCTTAGCAATTGTGTTGATTTGTTTCCCTTGAATACAGAGGACTCATTTTGATATATGTTTGATTCTTAGGCAGACAGATTCAAGCATGAAAAGCAGGCAAAATTCCAAATAAAGAGAAGCTAATATGCAGGTTACGCATCAATAATGGAGTGGGTTGTCATTTCCTCCTCCAGGGATTTGTCCCAACCCAGGGATCAAACTTGCATCTCCTGTATTTGCAGGCAGATTCTTTTCCACTGAGCCATCTGAGAAGCCCTCAATGATGCTGACATAGCTTAAATTTTGTTTATTTTAGAAAAGATGAGCATCTAAGAAGGCTGATTTTGCCTGGGCTTTGTTTTGCAAAACAACTTGCCAAAAGTTCAGTGAAAGGGAATCCAGGGAAATATGCATCCCAGCAGTGAGAGAAATGTGTGCAAAGGCATACAGGTAAGGAGAATGTGGAACATGTATGGAGTTGAAATTGCTCAGTGTACAGAAGCAGGGCATGTGATCTGGATTGTTCCACATAACTAGCTTCTAGATGGAGCAGAGATTTCTAAACCACATTCAGTCTTTTCCTCCCCTTTTAACCGAACTTCAATTTTTATGAATAGTTTTAGGTTCAAAGAAAAGCTGAGCAGAAAGTACAAAGAGTTCTCATATATTCCCTGCATCCATGTGTGCACAGGGTCCCCCCATCAACATCCCTCATCAGATTAATGTTACAATTGATGAACCTACACTGACACATCATTATCATCCAAAGTCCATAGTTTACATCAGACAGCATTGCTCTTTTATGTTATCTATGGGTTTTAAGAAGCATATAATAGCATGTAGCTACAATTGAGTATCATACAGAATAGTTTTATCACCCTAATAATTTGCTTTGCTCTGTGTATTCATTTCTCACTCCCATAGCCCTTTGCAACTACTAATTTTTTTACAGTCTCAATAGTTTTGTCTTTTTCAGAATGTCATATAGTTGGGATCGTACATTTTGAAATGACTTCTTTTACGTAATAATATAAATAATGTGCATTTATGGATTTTCCAAGTATTTTTATGGCTTATTAGCGCATTTGTCTTTTTTTGTTTTGTTTTGTTCATTTCTTTTTAGCACTGAAAAATATTTCATTTTCGGGTCTATTGCAGTTTATTTATTCATTCATCTAGTTAAGAACATCCTGATTGTTTCCAAGAGTCGGTGATGAGAAATAAAGCTGATACAAAAATCCATGCATGTGCTTTTTTGGACATTGTTTTTTGTTTGGTTGTTTAAGTAAAAAACAATACATTATTGTCAGAAAATGCTGAGTTTTAGAGAATTTTTTTTGTCATGCAGGTATAAATAATTACCTCACTATTATAACTGAACATTAATTTTGTTGAAAAATCATTCCCTAGTACCTCAGTTTTTACAAAGGATTCCAATCTTATGAACTAATTCAGTCTGCAAGGTACAGGAACTTGATAATCATAGTTATTTTTAATTATAAAACTATGATTTTATAAATTGCCAAATGAACTAACTTAATTATCAAAAGGTTTCAAAGATAAAATAAAAGCAAACTTTATGTATTTATTGTTTATAAACTGAATAAGATGGTCTCAACTAGCGGGTAATTTGGATTCAGTTGAATTGACTTATTTTTATTATAATAATGCAAAAAGTTATATATTTGTGTTTGTGTGAAAATGTTCAATAAGGCATGAGAACAGAGCTTAAGAAATACAGTATAATATTATGCCAGTTATCAAATACAAAGCATGAAGTCGTGTGACCTTCAACAACATTTATGATGTAGTTAATGTCACTTATTTTGTTAGCTGCTTCATATTCAAAAAATTAAATTCCTTTGGTACTGTTAGTCATTTTGTTTGACATTAGAATGTAAGGATGAAAAACCTTGGACTCTGCCTTCAAGTAACTCAATCTTGTAGGGAAAGCACATATAAACAAACAAGACAGCGCTTGGTTATAAGGGCATCAATAAATGTCTTAAACATATTCCAGGAAAAGCACAGAGGAGAAATACAAGGTTACCAAGTGTGTAATTCTTTCCAGTGATTGTAAGGCCAGCTGAAGATTCAAGGAAGTTGGGATATCTGATGAAAGGTTTGAATGATGAGAAAGTAAGGTCTTACACCTGTAAGTATATACAGTGTTAGACATTGCAACCCACATGCTTATCTTGCCAAACCTTCCAAATACACACAGATGGATATTGTATTTATAAGGTGAATAGAATTATAAAGTTTTGAGAAATATACAATTTATAGCTGATATCTTTGAGATAGCAGTGTCTTCAAAATGCCAACTAAGCTAGGAGTACATACTCCTGTTTCAGTAGTACCTGTAATAGCCTCTCCGATGGCTTGCTTCTCCATTTCTGATAATATGCCTTCAAAAACAATGTCCTTTAGGGTTCAATGGACCATGAAATAGCCTCTGCAGAAGTACCCCTGATGCCGGCACTGAGACAAACATTCATTTTGGCTGTCAGCTAAAAGAACTTGGAAGAAATGAAGCACATTTATTATGTACTGATATATTCTGACTAGATAATCCTTTTTAGTTGGAGGCACTATAAAAGCAAGTGCAGATTACTGTTGGCAAAATAGTGAAAAATAAAATTCAGTTGAGCTGCAAAAGTTTTGCTTCCAATTTCACAGCTGGCTAATTTTCTTTATAAACTTCTATTAAAAAGTTTTGCTGGCAATGAATATATTATTAAATAAACAATTTATAGGATAGTAAAGTCAGATGAATCAACAGAACTTCACAATGATAATTTTTATATTTAAAAAATTGAATGTTTTCTTCTATTATTATAAGACCAGTGGTTGAGTTAAATAACTCAACTAATGAGAACTGGCATAATTATTAGCATGAAAATTTAGTTGTAGAAAAATTTTCTAAACTTTTTTTTGTATTTTAGGAAATAATAAATAATATCCTTTGTGTTTAAAACTGTGGAAAATCAATCTTACATAATCTCATTTTGTATCCTGAAATCTTAAAATAATAAACTGTTTCCTGTTTACCCGTAACCTTAAAAAAGTGGTAGCAAATATTTCTAGAAGGTAAGTAAAATAAGATTAACTTTTCAGAAGTAAAACAATAGGTATCTTTAACGTAGTACAACAACAGGTTGACCTGTTTGCAATCTTTCAAAGGAGAAAGAAATATTCAATTGTATTTTGCACTGTTAAAAAGTCTCTTACTTCTCTGGTGGTCCAGTAGCTAAGACTTTGTGCTTCAAATGCAGGGAGCCTGGGTTTTATGCCTGATTAAGGAACTGGATTCAATATTCCACTGCTAAGCAGAGTTTGCATGCTTCAACTAAAAGAGGTCTCAAGCCACAAGATAAAAAAAAAAGAGAGAGAGAGAGAGAGAAAGAGAGAGAGAGAGAGAGAAGGTCCTACAAGCCACAGTTAAGATGGGCAGTCAAATAAATAAATACTTTTTCTTTTTTTCTTTTTTGTTTTAAAGAGGTCCTTTATCAGTACAAAGAAGTAGAAGAAAACAATAGAATGGGAAAGACTAGAGATCTCTTCAAGAAAATTAGAGATACCAAGGGAACATTTCATGCAAAAATGGGTTCAATAAAGGACATAAATGATATGGATCTAACAGAAGCAGAAGATATTAAGAAGAGGTGGCAAGAATACACAGAAGAACTCTACAAAAAAGATTTTCACGACCCACATAATCATGATGATGTGGTCATTCACACAGAGCCAGACATCCTGGAATGTGAAGTCAAGTGGGCCTTAGGAAGCATCGCTACAAACAAAACTAGTGGAGGTGATGGAATTCCAGCTGAGAAATTTCAAATCCTGAGAGATGATGCTGTGAAAGTGCTGCACTCAATATGCCAGCATATATGGAAAACTCAGCAGTGGCCACAGGACCCGAAAAGGTCAGTTTTCATTCCAATCCCAAAGAAAGGCAATGCCAAAGAATGCTCAAACTACTGCACAATTGCACTCATCTCACACACTAGTGAAGTAATGCTCAAAATTCTCCAAGCCAGGCTTCAGTAATACGTGAACCAAGAACTTCCAGATGTTCAAGCTGGTTTTAGAAAAAGCAGACGAACCAGAGATCAAATTGCCAACATCCCTTGGATCACTAAAAAAATAAGAGAGTTCCAGAAAAACATCTATTTCTGCTTTATTGACTATGCCAAAGCCTTTGACCGTGTGGACCACAATAAACTGAAAATTTCTTCAAGAGATGGGAATACCAGACCACCTGACCTGCCTCTTCAGAAATCTGTATGCAGGTCAGGAAGCAACAGTTAGAACTGGACATGGAGCAACAGACTGGTTCCAAACAGGAAAAGGAGTACATCAAGGCTGTATATTGTCACCCTGTTTATTTAACTTATATGCAGAGTACATCATGAGAAACGCTGGGCTGGAAGAAGCACAAGATGGAATCAAGATTGCTGAGAGAAATATCAGTAACCTCAGATATGCAAATGACATTACCCTTGTGGCAGAAAGTGAAGAACTAAAGAGTCTCTTGGTGAAAGTGAAATAGGAGAGTGAAAAAATTGGCTTGAAAGTCAACATTCAGAAAACTAAGATCATGGCATCTGGTCCCATCACTTCATGGCAAATAGATGGGGAAATAGTGACAGACTTTATTTTGGGGGGCTCATAAATCACTGCAGATGGTGACTGCAGCCATAAAATTAAAAGACACTTACTCCTTGGAAGGAAAGCTATGACCAACCTAGACAGTATATTAAAAAGCAGAGACATTACTTTGTCAACAAAGGTCCTTCTAGTCAAAGCTATGGTTTTTCCAGTATTCATGTATGGATGTGAGCGTTGGACTATAAAGAAAGCTGAACACTGAAGAATTGATGCTTTTGAACTGTGGTGTTGGAGAAGACTTTTGAGAGTCCTTGGACTACAAGGAGATCCAACCAGTCCATCCTAAAGGAAATCAGTCCTCAGTGTTCATTGGAAGGACGGATGTTGAAGCTGAAACTCTAATACTCTGGCCACTTGTGAATAACTGACTCATTTGTAAAGTCTCTGATGCTGGGAAAGATTTAGGGTAGGAGGAAAAGGGGGTGACAGAGAATGACATGGTTGGATGGCATCACCGACTCAGTGGACATGAGTCTGGGTAAACTCTGAGAGTTGGTGATGGACAGAGTGGCCAAGTGTGCTTCAGTCCATGGGGTCAAAAAGAGTCGGACGTGACTGAGTGACTGAACTTAACTGAACTTAGTTATCTAAACTGTTATCTTTTTAAATGTCAACTTACTTCTTTGATATGCAGTTCATGGAGTTCTCAAGGCAAGCATACTTGAATGGTTGGCCATTCCTTCCTCATGCCACATTTTGTCAGAACTCTCCACTATGACTAGTCAGTCTTAAGAGGCTGGGAAAAATTGAAGGCAGAAGGAAAGCATGACAGAAGATGAGATGATAGGATGGAATCACCAATTCAATGAACATGAACTTGGGCAAACTCAGGCAATGGTGAGGGCCAGGGAGACCTGGAGTGCTGCAGTCAATGGAGTTGCAAAGAATTAGATATGACTTGGTGACTAACCACCAACAACAATATCTTTGTAAATGATTTATGATAATCAAAGCCAGTACTTTGCCATCTCTTTCTGCAATTCAAAGCACTTTAGAATTTCACCCTGTCATACATGTGTTCCAGTCATGAATGAAATAAAAATAGTGTGTAGAATGGTATCCAAGTGTTCTGATCTACAATAGGTGAGGTGGATTTTTAAATGTAGTGGTTCTGTCACTTTTAGAGCAATGATCTCAATTCACAGTATGTCTCAATTCACTATAGCCAGACTTATCCTTCATGTTGGTATATACCCTAAAGTACAGAGCAGTGATAGTAGATTCAGGGAGCAATGGTGTCTTTGTAGAATACATCAAAATATTTTACCACTTACAGTCAATAGGAAAATAATATGCGTAAATAGAATGATCTTTTCTATGATTGTCTCTTTGTTATTATATAATGGGAAGATTGATGGATAAATTTTTTTCACATATTGGAGACTAAGTTTTGGGTAGTCTATTTGGAACACATGTTATGTCACATTCAAAATTTACCTTGGAGGTTCAGACTATACCTCACAAAAGATATTATTCCCCAAAGAAGCCTGTTTTCACAGCCACATGCACAGCTGTAAGTAGCTCTTCCAATAGTAGTGGCAAAGATTAATTTATTTTAGAGGCTAACGATTTCCCAGGCAATGACAGAGAGCCACTAATCCAAATGAAATCACTTGTCAGTGTTTTCATAAACATATTCTACCATTAATCTTATATATATTAAACTTATTGAACTAATGAGTGGATTCTAATGGAAGACAGTAAATTGGCCTTCATTATGTTTGTTATGCAAAATCTGGCCATTACAGAAATGTATTCCATATTTCACTAAATGTAAGCTGATACAACTATTTTTCACCTATCACTAAGAAAAAATGAGTTTTAATTAATCAGTAAAATAATATTCTCCTATTTAAAATTTGGATTTATGCTTTTGGGAAAAAGACCTTTACAACTCAGTCAGACATAGGTTTTTCTTTTTTAATGTAAAGAAGGAAAAATTTCTCCTCTGCCCTCTTAAAGTTTCTGGCTGTGCCTAAGAATTAAACTGACATAGGACGGATTAACAGGAGAAAATCATGTGCTATGTGTGCTAAGTCGCTTCAGTCATGTCTGACTCTTTGCGAATGTATAGACTGTAGCCTGCCAGGCTCCTCTGTCCGTGGGGATTCTCCAGGCAAGAACACTGGAGTGGGTTGCCGAGCCCTTCTCCAGGGGATCTTTCTAACCTAAAGACTGAACCCTCATCTCCTGCATTGGCAGGTGGGTTCTTTACCACTAGTGCCACTTGGGAAGCATTCACGAAAAGCATCCATGTTTCAGTATTTTTTACATGTACGTGGGAGCTTTCTTAAGAAAAATGAAAATGTCAAATTTCAGTTAGAGTCAAATGTTATACACTTAATTGGACAAAGCAGGAAATTATGAAAACTTGAAAAGGCAAAGGGATTGAGCTAGGATAATCATGAAAAAGGGACTAAGACGATAAGAACTGTTTTAAGAACTTTGTATAGATTTTTCTCAACCTCACCTTCCCATCTGTGGTAAAAACATTTCTTTCCTCATGGTATAGAGAAAACAACTATCTCATGACAGTTTTATTTCCTGCTTTCAAGGAAGGAAAAGAAAAATAGAAGGTCAGAGAGTCCTTGCATTTGCTGTTTTCCAAATGCTTTTAACTTAAAACAGCCAATATGTTCCAATATGTTCCAAAATATAGCATACTTTGGGGGTGGCATGTTCTAAACTCTTTAAAAAATCACCACTATTTTACATATTGTATTAATTTCTAATTGTTGCTGTAACAAATTACTACATAATGATTTAAAGGGCTTCCTCAGTGGCTCAGCAGTAAAGAATCTGCCTCTAATGCAAGAGATTCAGGAGACACTGGTTTGAACCCTGGGTCAGAAAGATCTCCTGGAGGAAGCAACCCACTCCAGTATTCTTGCCTGGAGAATTTCATGGATAGAGGAGCCTGGCGGGCTATAGTTCATAGGGTTGCAAGGAATTGGACTCCACTGAAGCAACTGAGTATGCACACATGCAATGGTTTTAAAAAACACAGATTTAATTGTCTAACAGATCTGGAAGTCAGAAGTCCAAAGTGGGTTCAAAGTCCAAAGTGGGTGTGTTTCTTATGGAGCAATAGAAGAAAATTCATCTCTTTGCTTCTTCCAGCTTCTAGAGGCTTCCTCCATGCTTCTGCTCAGCCCACTTCTCCATCTTCAAAATCAACAGGAGGGTATCTTCACCTTTCTCTCCCTGTCTCTCCTTCCCTCCATTCTTTTTTGCTTTTCTCCCCCCCAGCTCCCCCCACTTCCATTTCTCCTATACTCACATCTGTTTCTATCATCACATTAACTTCTCTCTGAGTCTCTTGCTTCTCTCTGATAAGAAGCCTTGTCAGGGATCATCTTCCTATCTCAAAATTTAGCTGCATTTATAAAATCCCTTTTAGCATATAAGGTAACATAATCACAAATTTTGGCGATTTTAGGATATAGACATCTCTGGGTGTTATTATTCTACCTGCCATAGGTATACAAAAGGAAAAAAAAAAAATATATATATATAAGTGAAATAAATAATTATGGTTTCTCTAAAGTTTCATATCCAGAATTTGCTTTTAAAAGCACTTTTCTGGGCTTTCCTTGTGGCTCAGCTGGTAAAGATTCCGCCTGTAGTGTGGGAGATCTGGGTTCAATCCCTGGGTTGGAAAGATCCCCTGGAGAAGGGAAAGGCTATCCACTCCAGTATTCTGGCCTAGAGAATTCCACGGACCGTATAGTCTAGGAGGTCATAAAGAGTTGGACATGACTGAGCGAACTTCACCTCCACCTCACCTCCATAGAAATATAAAACTTATTAAGAAAATAAAAAATCACACATATATAATTCAATAAAATAATTGCATAGTGAACACATGAGACATGAGAAATAATAATAGAATACTGCTTGTACTCAAAAGCTCAGTTCATAGCTGAATCTTTCCTTCCTCGCTCCATTCTGAAAGTAACCAGTCTTCTCACTTACAACACCATTTGTTTTTTAGTTTTGTCTGTTCTGAACTTTATATTGGAGAAGGCAATGGCAACCCACTGTAGTACTATTGCCTGGAAAATCCCATGGACGGCAAAGCCTGGTAGGCTGCAGTCCATGGAGTCGCAGAGTTGGATATGACTGAGCGACTTCACTTTCACTTTTCACTTGCATTGGAGAAGGAAATGTCAATCCACTCCAGTGTTCTTGCCTGGAGAATCCCAGGGACAGGGGAGCCTGGTGGGCTGCCATCTATGGTGTCGCACAGAGTCAGACACGTCTGAAGCGACTTAGCAGCAGCAGCAGCAGCAGAACTTTATACAAAGTGAATAAGATAGCAGACTCTCTGTGTATGTTAGCATGTGTGTCTATGTGTGTGTGTAGTTTACTTTGCTTAATATTACATTTTTTGAAATTTATATATTTTATTTTGTGAATTGTAGCTAATCATTTTCATCACTGTATAATATTTCATTGATAGACTATATCACCATTTATTTATCCATTCTGTAGTTGATAGATGCCTTGGTGGTTTCTAGTTTAAGGATATTTTGAATAATGCTTTTTTGAATAATCAGTTGCTTGTATCTTGGGGAATGCATGTACATGTTTACACTGAATATATACCTGAAAGTGAAATGTCATAGGCACTGGACATGTGTATCTTCAATTTTGAGTGACCTCATTATGCTAATTTCCAAAGTAATTAAAGTGTATTTCACTCTCATGGGTTCTATTACTTATATTAAATCCCTGCCAATAGTTTGTCTTTCTCAATACAGCATCCTGGTGTATGTATCAGGATTTCACATTACATTCAGTTCAGTTCAGTCGCTCAGTCGTGTCTGACTCTTTGCGACCACATGAATTGCAGCATGCCAGGCCTCCGTGTTCATCACCATATCCCGAAGTTCACTCAGACTCACGTCCATCGAGTCTGTGATGCCATCCAGCCATCTCATCCTCGGTTGTCCCCTTCTCCTCCTGCCCCCAATCCCTCCCAGCATCAGAGTCTTTTCCAATGAGTCAACTCTTCGCATGAGGTGGCCAAAGTACTGGAGTTTCAGCTTTAGCATCATTCCTTCCAAAGAAATCCCAGGGCTGATCTCCTTCACAATGGACTGGTTGGATCTCCTTGCAGTCCAAGGGACTCTCAAGAGTCTCTCCAA
>SJYX01014281.1:119846-144617 GCA_006410675.1 Oreotragus oreotragus
AGATAGATAGATACATAGATATCTACAGGAAGATACCTGTGAAAGTAAAAACAGGACTATTATTGTGTAAATATATAAATATTATATATATATTTGAGAGCTTATAAGAAGTCCTTCACTTACTGCCTATCCCACCATGGTCAATCACTCAATGTAATCAGTAAATCCTGTGGTCTGGTATGTCATATATGTTCTATAGACTAGCTGACATCATCTATCATCTATATATCTATATCTATCTATCTATATATATATAGATATATAATAAAGAATATTTTTTCCTCTTTCTCTCTCTCCTCCACTATGGCTTAACTGATTTGTCCTTTATGCAATATTGATGACTATTAGGCTTTTGAGGTCACATGTGTGGTATATATCATCTCTTTGTTCTGTTTAACCTTCCAGGTGATCACCTCTCTGTCATAAAGACAGTGACAAGAAGACTTGATTTGCTGCAGTCCAAGTCCGCTCACAGGAGACATGAGGAGAGTGAATCTCTACTTTGTCTCAGGTGTGTTTTGTATAAGCAGAGATATCAGCTAGTTGATAGAACACATTTAGGGACCACATATACCACATACTTGTTTTCTTCTAAGCGTGTATGTGGTTACCAGACCATAGGATTTACTGATTACATTGAGTGATCATGGTGGGATAAACAGTAAGTACAGGACTTCTCATAGCTTCTCAATACATATATTTTATATTTATATATTTACATAATAACATTTCTGTTTTTACTTTCACAAGGTATCTTCCTGAAGTAACTTTATTTCCTGAGGAACCGAATAATTCAGCCTAATTCTATATTCAAACTGGGCATGTACATCCATCTCCTTGAGTGGCCAAATGATAATGATTTGTGAGTGTTTGCCCTCTAATCGGAGCCTGGTGGGCTGCTGTCTATGGGGTCACACAGAGTCTGACATGACTGAAGTGACTTAGCAGCAGCAGCAGCCCTCTAATCTACCCTGTTTGATTTCAATATGGTCTGTCCTTGGTGTTAACCCTAGAGCTGGTTTTGTTTTCTTCTAACTGTGTGTTATCCATATAATGTTTAGTCATCAAAAATATGCAAAGAAACAGACATTTGCTAATGATTGTAATAGGCACCAGCTGGAGTTAGCATCACATGTTTAAAAACTGTCTTTGTTCTTTGTTTCTGTGTTTTGGTGAAAGCCTTTTACTCCCCTATTGAAGTACTCCTAGACTTATTTTTATAAATTATTTTACTTCTAGTGTAGTAATTTCTCTCAAGTTTTGCAAATAATCAGGGTGCATAAAAACAAACAAAATGACAGTTATCCTTCCCAAACCAGCTATTGATTTTCATATGAAATTAAATATATCAAATTTTTTTTTTTTTTTAGTTACCCAGATTAAAAAATCCATACCTACATTTAATTCTTTGTTTGGGAAGCTGTCAAATCTTATAGATTCCATTTCTGCAATGTTTCTTCTTTTTTTTTCCTGGGACTCAAATTCAAGATCACTGGGTTCTTGAAGCACTTTCAAGCCAACCATCACACTGTTGCTAGATGGTCCTTTCTAAGGACCTAACACATTTTTAATTGTTGCTCTTTAGTTCTTAGTACATTAGCAGAAAGTGAAAAGTGAAAGTGAAAGTCGCTCAGTCGTGTCTGACTCTTTGTGATCCCATAGACTATAGAGTCCATGGAATTCTCCAGGCCAGAATACTGGAGTGGGTAGCCTTTCCCTTCTCCAGGAGATCTTCACAACCCAAGGATCAAACCCAGGTTGCTGCATTGCAGGCAGATTCTTTACCACCTGAGCCACAAGGGAAGCCCAAGAATACTGGAGTGGTGGTCCAGTGGTTAAGACTCCACTTTCCAATATAGAGGATATGTGTTTGACCCCCTGGTCAGGAAGCTAAGATCCCACATACCTCAAGGTCAAACAACCAAAACATGAAATAGAAGCAATATTGTATCAAATTCAATAAAGACTTTAAAAATGGGCCACATCCTCCCCCCCAAAAAAATTTTTTTTAAATCACATTCATCCTTCACAACTTTTTTCAAGTATCTTTTTTGTGATGAGACTTTTCCTGCCTGAGCTCTGCTCAACCTATATTGGTACTCTTCTCCTTGGCTTTTCTCTTGGTGCCCCTCTTATAGTCTGAGTCCACATATTCTTAAGAATTCTTAACAAACTGGTCTAATTATGTTCTGTGACCATCCTTAAGAAATGGCCCCTCCAGTGAAAAATGTAGATGTTCTCCTCAGATTTCCTTGGATCTCTTTTACTGATCCTTGTCCTCCCTTCCTTCCTCCTTTACTCCCCACTAGTACAATTTCCCTTCCAACAGCCAAAGCCTGCAGATCTTGATAGGAGAAAATCCTTGGGCTACTGGAGCCTGCCTACACTAAATGATCAGCTGTAAGAACAGTGAGTGCCTAGGAGTTTTAGCTTCCAGGGGAAGCATTTATTTAGCCAATGACCAAAGTGGTGCTACAGTATGAGAGCCAAGCCCCCCTGCTCAGGATGACTCTGGAGTGGCTCACCTTGTAGTGTTCCCTTGGGACCAGCCTGATGTTGCCTGAGATGGCAGGACTTTACCTGATATGGCATCTTGCTTATCCGCCACTTCTTTGACCTTCCTCCATTTCCTTCCTATCTTTTCCCTGAAAGCACTTCCTTCATATTGTGGTGTTGTTGAGTTATCTCTAAGTAGTGTCTGACGTTTTGTGACCCCATTGATTGTAGCCTTCCAGGCTCCTCTGCCCATAGTATTTTCCAGGTAAGAATACTGGAGTGGATTGCCATTTCCTTCTCCAAGGGATCTTCCTGACCCAGGAATTGAACCCACATCTTCTGCATTGGCAGGCTGATTATTTACCACTGAGCCACCAGGGAAACCTCTTCATATAATGTACTCAAATGCTTATTTCAGGATCTACTTCTGGGGAATCTGACCTAAGATTGCAGTCCAAATACCTCAAATAGTTGTCCAGTTTAAATAGACATAACTTGGAGGGATAAATCAAATTGCTTAAGTCCCTATATATTAAGGCAGAATGCTGCTGGTATTTTGAATAGGTCCTAATATATGGTTGCTTTTGGTCTAATTTTTAAATCCCTGTGGGTGTTTAAGAGGAACTGTTGAAGGAGAGAAGGTTAACATTTATCATTATGCTTATGAAAGGAGACATACTTACCCATATCAGCATATTGTTATAATGATTCTGATGGAATTGGCTGTAGTTTGTGCCCCTGGTTTGCAGAGCTTGAACTCCCTTGGGCTATTAGAGTCTGCGATTTGATTAGTGCTGGCTGCAGTCTAGTCCCTTATCAGCTAATTCTGCAACACATCAGTTCTGTGTCATTCAGCAATATCTTTGCTGGGAAATAATTTTGACAATCTAGTTTACTTTAAATTTATCAAATAATTGTATGCAGCCTAGTCTTAGTGGATTTTCCACAAAAATGCTCCATATTTTCTTCTTGACAAGCTTCATCTCACTTTCTGTTAAGTTGTGATAAGCAGCCAGTGTCTGGCTAAGAAGCCATATATTGCTGTATTTTCAGTTCTGAGGGCTCTATTGAAATACCTGAAATAAACAATGGGATTTATAGGCCTTTAAATTCTATCCAGAGATCATATAGATATCGCTGAAGTTAGCCTCTATCATTTTGTATAACCTTTTTTTTCTTAAAATCCAGTATTTCTGCTGCATTTTTCTTATTGTCTTTTTGAAAATGTTTGGCTATAAGACATTTAGATAACATAGGAAACCCTAATTCTAAGCAATTCATTTTATCCGTTCTCTGTGTTACATTATATTCACAGCACTGCATTTATTTTCTGCCCCACAATTGTCATTACATAGCATGCTTTGTAGATGGAGAGTTATTGTGGCTACAATTTGTTTGTTTTCATTGTGTTTTAATTTCCAGATAACTTGAGCTCCTTTTCACTGATGGTAATTATCTTTACTTCCATTAGGGATTCTATTTGTGTTTAGAAACTGGCATTTTAAAGTAGAAGAGTCAACTACATAAAAGCTTTACTCTTTATTAAAGTGCAAAATATACTGAAACAGAATATACTGATTGTGAACTTTCTGATTTATTCTAATTCATAAAAATCTGAAAACTAAGTTTTCATATTCAGAAAACTAAGATCATGGCATCTGGTCTCATCACTTCATAGCAAATAGATGGAGAAGCAATGGAAACAGTGACAGATTATTTTCTTGGGCTTCAAAAATCACCCCAGATGGTGATTGCAGCCAAGAAATTCAAAGATGCTTGCTCCTTGGAAGAAAAGCTATGACCAACATAGACAGCATATTAAAAAGAAGACATTACTTTGCCAACAAAGGTCTGTCTAGTCAAAACTATGGTTTTTCCATGTATGGATGTGAGAGTTGGACTATAAAGGAAACTGAGCACTGAAGAATTGATGCTTTTGAATTGTGGTGTTGGCGAAGACTCTTGAGAGTCCCTTGGACTGCAAGTAGATCCAACCAGTCAACCCTAAAGGAAATGAGTCCTGAATATTCATTGGAAGGAATGATACTGAAGCTGAAACTCCAATATTTTGGCCACCTGATGCAAAGAACTGACTCATTTGAAAAGACCCTAATGCTGGGAAAGACTGAAGGAAGGAGGAGAAGGGGGTGATAGAGGATGAGATGGTTGGATGGCATCGCCAATTCAGTGAACATGAGTTTGACCAAGCTTCAGGAAGTGGTGATGGGCAGGAAAGCCTGGCATGTTGCAGTCTGGGAGGTCGGAAAGAGTTGGACACGACTGAACGACTGAACTGATAAAAATACGTTTTTATGTAAAAAATACACATCTGCCAGTTAAGGATCCTTTTCTGGATAAATATTTTGATATAAAGAATGAACTTTGTATTCCTTACAGGACATAAAGTGAAAGTGAAAATTTTAGCCGCTCAGTCGTGTTTGACTCTTTGCAACCCATTGACTGTAGCCCACCAGGTTCCTCTGTCCATGGAATACTGGAGTGGCTTGCCATTTGAACCTCTAGGGAATTTTCCTGACCCAGGGATAGAATCCATGTCTCCAGCATTGCAAGCAGATATTTTAATGTCTGAGCAACCAGGGAAGCCCAGTAAGACATAACAGTAGAGCAAATACAATAATTGTTTTCACTGCTTTGTTTTGGTCTTAGGAACATACAACCTAGAGAGAGATTAAACTTTTGTTTCTGATATAATTGCCTTGAGAGAAAGAGGAGAGATTAATGAAAATCTGGTTTTCCTATCAGGAATCAGAGTTGGGGAAACACTTTAAACTTTGAGCTTTGCTATGTAGATATACAGTTATAAGTAGACATTTCCACTAGGACAGAGCACTGAAATCTGATCATACTACTGTAGCTCTACCAATAGGAGGCTGATGAGAAGGATGAAGATCTATTAGGTCTACTCATGAGCTATGAATGTCTGTAGAGAAGAAGACCCAGACTCCTAAGAGCCTACCAATGGATGCCAAGGGTGTCGTTGCTACATTTCTGTGCCTTACTTACCTCTTTAAGCTTCTCGCTCTGAGATTTTGCGACTTGTATTAGCTCTGTCCACATCAAACCTCAGTGTAACAGCTCCCTTTACTCTATTTCATAACAGATACAATCATGCTCAGCAGAGTGAATATTGTGCCTGATTCTTGATTCCCAGTGTATCGAGCAGAATCATAGAGTACCCTTTGCAGTCTCCATCACATCCACATCAATGCCATTGACCTTGATATTCCCCTGCCTTCTGAAGCCCACGTACTCCCCTCTAGTTATCCACCTGCCACGTGGAGCAGCCTGGACCATGGATCCTCCTTCTCTACTCTATGTTCTCTGAGACTCTTCCTGCTACCCTACTCCCCCTTCCCCTGTGCCTCAGAAAGTCTGCCTGTCTAAAGTCCTCTGAAAGCCTGGTAAATATAATTTTCTCTCTTATTTAATAATAATTTACTACCATATTGTATATGTATGCTGGAAAACAGTCATGAACAGAGTAGTACACAACAGAACAACAATTCTTCCTCAGGAATGGGAAAGATCAAGTGAGGTCGTCTAAGATCAGATTATTTTTGAACTGATATTAAAATAATTAATAAGATACAGGAGGTCTAGGGGCTTTTCTGATGGCTCAGCAGGTGAAGAATCTGTCTGCAATGCAGGAGACAAGGGTTTGATCCTGGGTCAGGATGATCTCCTGGAAGAGAGCATGGCAACCCACTCCAGTATTCTTGCTAGAAAAATCCCATGGATATAGATGAGAATGGCGGGCTGTGGTCACAAAGAGTTGGACACGGTTAACGTGACTGACAACACTCACACAGGAGATCTAACTGGAGAACAGAGGGTAAGAGAGAGCTTTTTATACATTAAAAACTTTCTAGATATAAAGTGTTCTTAAAAATGAGACCCTGTGACTCATTCTCTTAAGTGGATTTCCCTGAGAAACAGATTCTGAGTTGGAGATTTGCTGCAGAAGTTTTATTGGGAAGAGCTCTTGGGAGCAATAGCACTACAGGGGGATGCTGGACTGGGCAGAAGTGTGATGCTAACCACGATGCTATTCGAACAGAAGTCTCATGAGATCTGAAACTCCAGAACTGGGCAGTCTCTCAGTGTTGTGTCCAATGGAGGTGAATGGGCTGGACTTTAATATCCCAACATTGACCAGCTATTAAATGCAGACTGTCTCTGAGAAGAGCACATCAGTAGCAACAAGTGGCTTCTTCTGGAGGAAAATGACCAGAGGCAGCTGGGGCAATTAGTGTCAGACTCCTGAAAGGAATCTGGGAGGCACACCCTAGCATGTGCCTCTCCCACTGTAGAATCCATCATTCTTCAGTTATCAAGTTTGACAGCAGGTAGCTGTTCTCTTTTTGCACTGACTAGAGAAGATGCAGTATATAATGAAACTATACACATTGGTATAACTGATGGCCAGTTTGAATCTTTACCCTGACTGACAATTATAGTATATTATCTTTACCCTTGCTGACAATTTTGAAAGTCTATGACAGCGACTTGAAGATTTTAGACCCCCTTATTAGTTAGAGTTAGATTTAATCTTGTGGGTATAGAGAAAATGATCTTGATGACTTATTTGGGACTAAGTGAGCTTGATTGAGTTAACAAGTTGATTTTATTCTGATGTATGGTTAAATTTTATGAAAACTGATTCAGTCCCTCTTGAGAAATACTAAATGTCAAATGATGCTTTTCCAATGCATATTATAAATGTTTAACACAGTAAGGTCGCAAGTCTAAAAGCACAGATAGGCCTATAATGGATTTATTAATGATGTGACATTATCAAAAGTTTAATGCTTCTAAATACTTTGTATCACAACTTAATTTTTTATATCACTAAGCAGTAGATTGTTTCATATTAAAGATTTTCTATTACAATGATTGTAATAATTAAACTCATCGGAGGCTGACACAGTATAAAATGTAAAGATGTATATTCACATTCATATGTACATAGTCTTGTTGTCTTTGTCACATGAAAAATGCATGCACTTTATTAAAGATTTTCTATTACAATGATTGCAATAATTAAACTCATCGGAGGCTGACACGGTATAAAATGTAAAGATGTATATTCACATTCATATGTACATAGTCTTGTTGTCTTTGTCACATGAAAAATGCATGCACTTTATTTTCAAAGATTGGGTCAGTGTATTAGAAATGATTGCATTTTAAAATGTGTTTTTCTTGTTTTTTAAAATATTTATTTTTAATTGATTGGTTTACAATATTGGTTTGATTTCCATCATACATCAACATGAGTTAATCATAGGTGTACATATATCCCCACTCTCTTGAATCTCCCTCCCACATTCTACCCATTCCCACCCCTTTAGGTTATTACAGAGCCTCAGTTTGAATTCCCTGAGTCATACAGCAAATTCCCATTGGCTATCTATTTACATATGTTAGTGTATATGCATCCCTGCTCTCTCTCCATTTATCTCAAAAATGTGAATTTTTGATAGGCAGAAAAATTAAAAGAGAGTTTAATTAATTAACTGGTTGAGTCAGAATAAAAAAGTACATTTATGATTCAAGAAAATTTGTGTTGTATGTATCTACAAAAAGTAAGTTAGCATGTGACCTAAGGAGAATATCAGATGACCATGTCACTAAATAAGAAATAATGCATTTGGCAAAATTTAGCACCCTTTCATGATAAAAACTGTGCAAACTAAGAGTGAAATGGACAATTCTTAATCTTATAAAGAACAACTAAGTAACTCCTACATCAAATAAATACTATATAGCTATGTGTTAAATGCCATCCAAAATGAGAAAAAGAAAAGGATGAGCATTCTCTTATATTTTACTTAATATTACACTGGAAGTCCTAGTCAGGGAAATAATGTAAGAAAATAAAATAATGGTTTTAATCCTGAAACGAAACTACTCAGATTAACAAGTGAATTTAGTAAAAGAGCATATTGTCAATATATAAAAATCAAATAAATATAAATATTCCAGGAGTAGATAGTTAGAAAATGAAATTTTTAAGATTGGTTCCAAATTGGGAAAGGAATGCATCAAGGCTGTATTGTAACTCTGTTTATTTAACTTTTATGCATTTATCATGTGAAATGCCGGGCTGCATGAAGCACAAGCTGGAATCAAGATTGCTGGGAGATACATCAATAACTTCAGATACGCAGATGACACCACCCTTATGGCAAAAAGTAAAGAGGAACTGAAGAGCCTCCTGATGCAAGTGAAAGAGGAGAGTGAGAAAGCTGGCTTGAAACTCAACATTCAAAAAACTAAAATCATGGCATCTGGTCCCATCATTTCATGACAAATAGATGGAGAAACAATGGAAACAGTGATGACTTCATTTTCTTGGGGTAAAGTAAAGAGGAACTGAAGAGCCTCCTGATGCAAGTGAAAGAGGAGAGTGAGAAAGCTGGCTTGAAACTCAACATTCAAAAAACTAAAATCATGGCATCTGGTCCCATCATTTCATGACAAATAGATGGAGAAACAATGGAAACAGTGATGACTTCATTTTCTTGGGGTCCAAAATCACTGCAGATGGTGACTGCAGCCATGAAATTAAAAGATACTTGCTCCTTGGAAGAAAAGCTATGACCAACCTAGACACCATATTAGAAAGCAGAGACATTATTTTGCCAGCAAAGGTCCATCTAGTCAAAGCTATGATTCTTCCAGTGGTCATGTATGGATGTGAGAGTTGGACTGTAAGGAAAGCTGAGTGCCAAAGAATTGATGATTTTGAATTGTGGTGTTGAGAAGACTCTTGCAAGTCTCTTGGACTGCAAGGAGATCAAACCAGTCAATCCTAAAGGAAATCAGTCCTGAATATCCACTGGAAGGACTGATGCTGAAGCTGAAGCTCCAATATTTTGGCCATGTGATGCGAAGAGCTGACTCACTGGAAAAGACCCTGTTGCTGGGAAAGATTGAAGGCGGGAAGAAAAGGAGATGACAGAGGATGGGATTGTTGGATGGCATCATTGCCTTGATGGACATGAGTCTGAGCAAGCTAAGGAGTTGGATGATGGACACGGAGGCTGGCGTGCTGCAGTCCATGGGGTCGCAAAGAGTTGGACACAACTGAGTGACTGAACTGACTGAACTAACAGACCACCTCCAGGGCAGGGCACAGTTTTGAGGGCTTAGCCCTCTGCGATATGACATGCTGTGCCTGGCAAGGTACAAGCTATTCTCTTCTACTTCACCCAAACTCTTGTCTCCAAGATTCAATTCAGCATCGGTGCACAGAGGCCAGAGTTGATAACAGCCCCACCAGGGAATGACAAGGTACCCAATTACCACCCATCAGAGCATCTTCACATAGTAAGCAAAACCCAGGGTTGGATGTGAATGGACCATTCTACTCCCCAGCCCCTGATTCCCACCATTCTCCCGACTGAGCCAGAGCAGGGTCTAGTCAATCACTTTTCAGAGGCATCATATCCTCTTGGGGCCCAGGGCAGGTTGCCTCAAAATGTGTCTCAACAGCATACTGACTATTTTGAATTTAAATCATTTAAGAAACATGTGGTTGCCAACGAAGAGGATGGGGAAGGGAGGGAGTGGGAGTTTGGGGTTGTCAGATGCAACTATTTGTATATAAAATGGATAAACAACAAGGTCCTACTGTACAGCACAGGGAACTATATTCATGGAGCCTGGTGGGCTGCCGTCTATGGGGTCGCACAGAGTCGGATACGACTGAAACGACTTAGCAGCAGCAGCTGTCAAATTGGTTAACAGGCTTATAAAGCTAGGGAAAGGAGGACTAAAATTTCATCTTAAAAAATTTATAATTAGTGAAATTTTATTTTATTTGAACTTGGAATTATCAAATAATTCTCTTTAATAAATTCATTCTGGGTTATAAATCTTTGTGTGACCTGGAAATGTTTAGTAAACATCAAAATTCTGTATTCCAGAAAAACAAATTAAGGTAAACTGTATTACCTAGAAATTCTCCAGTTGTTTTAAAAGTCTAGTGATTTCTTATATAGAGAGGCAAACTAAAGTCCAGAGTTAATGTGTATTTCTCCAGTCGACAGAGTTAGTTTTTGGTGAAACCTGGTCATCAGTCCAGATCTGATGCCCTCTCCACTCTTTTCCCTAATGCTCACAGAGTCTCTTAACAGTTTTTATTTTTAAAAGATTCCCCCCCTCCCCCGAGTCAGAGAATTAAAAAATATGAGAAGTAGGGGGAAATGCTGAGAAATTTATGTCATTGTTTTCAGAGTTTAAATCCGTTTGCAAAAATGCAACTAGTATTAATATATTTATAATTCTCTTCTATTTAAGAGCAGTGGTAATTTTTGCATTCCTACTGTAGAAGACAGAGGACTGGAGGTATTTGGACCCCCTTGAAGAAACTTGTTAAGCATTAATTGATTTCCTATTAAGATACAGCTCTGAGAAAGCTAAGATGCACTAGATGAGCAAGTTAATTTGAAGTCTGTGGTGAAATACTTACATTCTGCAATCACAGATTTTTGTTGTGGGTTTTGTTTTCTGTTAGAGCTAGATATGGCCAGTGGGTCACTTGTTTAGAAAATTACAGTTTTATTATTTGACTAGATAGCAGTTGACTGGTCATGAGACTTCCTGTGATAGAGGAGGTGGAGAAAGATGGATAATAGGCCCAGGAAAACATAGAACTAACATTTAATATTTATGAAATGATTAGTATGCTGCTGCTGCTGCTAAGTCACTTCAGTCCTGTCCGACTCTGTGTGACCCCATAGATGGCAGCCCACCAGGCTCCTCCATCCCTGGGATTCTCCAGGCAAGAATACAGGAGTGGGTTGCCATTTCCTTCTCCAATGCATGAAAGAGAAAAGTGAAAGTGAAGTCGCTCAGTCTGTCCGACTGTTAGCGACCCCATGGACTGCAGCCCACCAGGCTCCTCCATCCATTGAATTTTCCAGGCAAGAGTACTGGGGTGGGGTGCCATTGCCTTCCCCGAATGATTAGTATAGGAAGCAGCTAAACAGGGAACAAGGCCCAGATGTAATGCAACTAGATTTCAGCTCTTGAAAATTCATTTAGTAAGTTATGGGCCAATGTAAACTGATAAATTTCAAATAAACAATGAATTTTTAAGATTCTAGTGATCCTAGTGAGAATAGATAAGGGGAGGAGGCTGAAAGCATGATTTCAAGATACTTGGTGAGTGACTAGATTAAACAAAAAGGCGAAGAAAAGCTTCTTAGGAATACTGAAAGGAGTCAGTGATGAACTGAATATAGTAACAATAGTAAGAGTAACAGTAGTTAACATTTACTTAGCAGTTGCTGTAAGCCAGGAACTGGCCTTGAATGCTTTTACAGTTATTTCATTTAATAATCTTCACTAACAGATCCTTTTTTGAGTTTGAAAGAATCATCTACAGAACTGTTTCAAACAGGAGAACTTTATGGTATACAAATTTTCTCACTAAAGCTGTTTTTAAAGGTACATATAAAATAGCACAAACAAAACAAGTAGTCCGTATTGTTTGGAGTGTATGTATGAAAGACAAAAACCATACATAGAAATAACTGAGAATTGTGATATTTTTGGTTTTTGTTTTCTGGAGAAGGATGGGCTTGGGGGAGCGACACATAAAGGGACGGTTTAAAAAAGGATGGTTTACAAAATCTGGAATAACCATGAGGAAATGTTAGTTGCTAAATCTGAGTGGTGCATATTTGGCTGCTTGGTATATTTTCTTTTGCACTTTTTTGTATATATCAAATTTTCCTCAAATTATCTTTTAAAAAGAAATAATAGCATAGTATAGAATATTTGAGAGCTTACTATGTACCAGGCACTTTTTCTAAGACCTTTTTCTTTTTTTAAACATCTTCACAAATCCTGTGAGGTAGGTTCTAGTATTAGTGCTCATCAGATGAAATTGAAGCGTAACGATAATAATCACACTGGTAGTGTGGAACCAGGATATGAACCAGGAAATCTGACTTCAGAGCTTGTGCTTTAAGTACTGTATTACTATGCTACGCTGTCTCTTTATGTTACAGACATGTACTACTTTTCACTGAAGTATGTTTCAGTCATTTGCATTTTTTTTCAGATTTAGTCATTTCACTTTTACCAGGTTACTGATGTATTTTTTTCCCTTTTACAGATAACGGCATCAGCCGCTAAGGAATTTAAAATGGACAACTTTTCACCTAAAGCTGGCACTAGCAAATTGCAACAGACAGTACCAGCTGATGCATCTCCCGATTCTAAGTGTCCTATATGCTTGGATAGATTTGATAATGTGTCTTACTTAGATCGCTGTTTACATAAGTTCTGTTTTCGCTGTGTTCAGGAGTGGTCAAAAAACAAAGCTGAATGCCCACTGTGTAAGCAGCCCTTTGATTCTATTTTTCATTCTGTGAGGGCAGAAGATGACTTCAAGGAATATGTCCTAAGACCTTCGTACAATGGCTCTTTTGCTACTCCTGATGNTTTTGATTTGCATTTCTCTGATAATGAGTGATGTTGAGCATCTTTTCATGTGTTTGTTAGTCATCCATATGTCTTCTTTGGAGAAATGTCTATTTAGTTCTTTGGCCCATTTTTTGTTTGGGTCATTTATTTTTCTGGACTTGAGCTGCATAAGTTGCTTGTATATTTTTGAGATTACTTGTTTGTCAGTTGCTTCATTTGCTATTATTTTCTCCCATTCATAAGGCTGCAAATGGGTTCTTTACCATAAGCCACCTGGGAAGCCCAAAATGTCATTATAGATTTGATTGCATCTCTCTTCCTTTTAGAACGTTTTTATTTCCAACACATTGATTTACTCATAAAATCATTCTAAAAATGTACAAGTTTTCCTTCTTAACACAGTGTGATAAAACATTAAAAAACCCTAGAATACTTGACACATATCTTTTAAAATGTATTTAAAGTTTACATGCAATTTTGTAGAAGTAATATAAAAAAATGGCTCAAAAATGGGAAGATTTTCCTTCATTCTTGAAAAGAAAATATGTCCAATATAAACAATAAAGATTCTTGAGAATGCAAGGTCAGTTTCAGTACCAAAGCCTGTTCTTGTTCATCTAAGCAAGTACGCGTGTGAGGTGCTTTTATAACACTGAGATGAACTGGCTGGTGTTCCCCTCTCTCCAATAACAGTGCAGTAACATTGACCTTTGGACTCAACCAGCACAGTACATCCAGTCTGGGAGTGTTGACTGAAGATGTTCATTTTATTTAGGAATCTCAGGTCTTTTCCATAATTGAGCCTCTTTAGAGAGGTAACTCTTTTACTTATTTATATATTAAACAATTATGCCTTTATATATGAATTGATTCTTTCTACATTTGTCAGTATGCATTCTTTTTTGTATATTTATTTTTAATCAGTTTCTTTACAATATTGTGTTCATTTCTGGTATATGACAATGTGAATCAGCTATAAGTATTAATATATCCCTTCCCTCTTGAGCTTCCCTCCGACCCCTTCCAGGTCATCACAAGAACCCATGGCTTTAAGTGTAATGTGTCTCTTTCTTTGGGTACATCTCTATTAAATAAAATTAAATTATCTTTGACCTTAACTGGCAAAGAGTGTGCACAGCCAGTTTTATGGAGATATTGATGAATAAGCTTTGGGAAAACAGTCTCTTTTCTTACTTGATTATTTGGTCATTTTTTAGATGACAGTCTTCAAGTTCTTCAGTAAATGAGTAAACTTTTGCTCAGTGAGGTTTAACTTCCATGTTCCAAAATAAAAACACATTTATTTTTATATTAAAAAAAACCTCACTCTCCTCAAAATGTTTCTGGAAAGCATCAGTGGAAAATAAAATAGTTTAAATGCACAGCTAATCCTATTTGTGTATCTGGACCTGCCTATTCTATTAAGTCACTAAATGGGATGCATTCTCCTTCACATTCAATTTGCCAATCACACTTGTCTCAGTATTTCAATGAAGATAAATTATAACTGTTGGTAATTAGTTAATTTGTAATTTGCTCATCCATCTCCGGGATGTGGGTTTTTTCTCATCTTATTACATTATTCTTTTATCTTTTTCACTTCTAAAGATAGGAGAACAAAATTTGAATAAATTTCAGCCCTGGAATTCCCAAATAACATAAGCCAAGCAGTTTTTAGTGTTTAGGAAAGTAGATTTACTATAGGAGTCAGGGAGGAAAGACAGGAGGACAAGAAATAAGATTCATCCAAAGTAAATGGAAAACTGTAATACTGAAGCAGTGCAAAAGTAAGAGTGAAAGTCGTAAGAGCAGAATACATTTTGGAGTTAAAAGGAATTATGCTCCTGGCCCTTCCATCCACCATGGGGTGACCTGTGGGTGAGAAAGTCTGCGTCTGTAAACTTCTGCTACAGTTTCTCAGCCAAGATTCTTAAATCAAGCAATGAAATCCCTGGTTAAAGAATTAAAAAAGCATTCTAAAAGGATATTACCCAGTTAATCAATACTCAATAGGACCAGAGAATCAGATCTGATGACTTTTCAGCAAAGACAAACACCCACATCACACTGCACTCTCTGCTCCAAGAAGCCCACACCACTGCTTCCCCAGGGAAGTACATCTCACACCATGAGGTTCTACATCAGGTGTCAAAATCTCCACCATAGAGGCACCTCAGAGCATGACACATCCTTTACCTTTCAATCAAATAATAGTTCCAGTAGGATCCCTCCCTCTTCATGCAACCTTCCCACCTCAAGGTCTGAAGCAGTTGCACTTCAGCAGTTAAAGCCTAGGTTACCTGCTCTAGCATTGTGTTCAAGAAAATGGAGAAAATTAATGTCTAACTTTTCCCTTGGGCATGTAGGATCTTATATAAATAACTTAATATGAGATAGAGGAATATTCAAAAATTTGGGGGGAATCACAAAATTCAATAAATATACACTACTGTTCCCTCAATGTCAACATACACTTTTTTCTATCCTTAAAATTTCAGACAGAAAAGTCATCTCAAATTCATGCAATTCTTAAAAAAAAAAAAAATATATATATATATATATATATATATATTCACCTCCTGAAAAAGTTGAAGCACTGCATTCTAGTGTACGCTCACATTGTAACAAGTCCATGATAACTAGATGATGTTCATCTCTACACCCTCTCTTCTAAGTCCCATTTTGATTCTCTGTAACCTATCAGAATGCATGAAGTAAGTCTCCCAAATTTTACCTTATATAAAATACTACAGGGAATGTTAGAAGAGTAAGAAAAGAAGAATCAGTTAAATTGTCATTAAGTCACTCTTGTGTCTGACTCTTTGTGACCCCATGAAATGCAGCTCACCAGGCTTCCCTGTTCTTCACCATCTCCTGGAGTTTGCTCAAATTAATGTCCATTAAGTCAGTGATGCCATCCAACCATCTCATCCTCTGCCTCTGCCTTCTCCTTTTGCCTTTAGTCTTTCCAAACCTCAGTGTCTTTTCCAATGAGTTGGCTCTTCACATCAGGTGGCTAAAGTATTGGAGCTTCAGATTCAGCATCAGTCGTTCAAATGAATATTCAGGGTCTGTTTTCTTTAGGATTGACTAGTTTGATCTCCTTTCTGTCCAAGGGACTCTCAAAAGTCTTCTCCAGCACCACAGTTGGAAAGCATGAATTCTTCAGTGAGTACACACATATATATATATATATATACAGTGAGAGAGAGAGAGAGAGAGAGAGAAGACAGTTGTGTTTATTGCAAGAATAAATGTAGTTTCAAGTGTTAGAGGTATTTTTTGCAAATGTTCCTGAGAGTCTAATCTCCATATGACTTCAATGGCTGCTCTGTGTTCTGTTTACCTTCAGCCAGAACTTCAGCTTGCCCAGAACAAGTTGAAACCATGGCACCTTACCCCAAACCATAATTATTATTCATATAAAGTTGATGCCTTTGTGATTTTGCCTGCTGAAATTTGCTGTAGTCTTCTCTTAATGTTTATGTGGAAGCATTCACAGATCCCAGAAAACACCCTAAATTTGAAACATACATCTCTTAGCAACCATTGGAAATCAATATCATGATTCTATATGATAATCAGGATCAATTTATTCAGTCAAGATCATAAATCACTTTTTGTCTATTCTTCTGTGCCACAAGGACTCTATTTAATGGCAAGTTTTCAGCATTTTTGGCTTCCATTCAACACACTCATTATTTTTTCACTATGTAATAATATTCTTTTCTGGAGTCCTTTGACAGGAACTCTACTATAAGTCTACTATATTGCTGTCTCTTTTAAGACTCAGAGGAAAACTTTTCACATCAAATTTTGCAGTCTGGTTGGGGCCATGTGACTGAGGTTTAACTAACATATATGGTCAAAAGTGAGATTAGCTATTTTCCCATGTGGTCCTTAAAAGAATACAATTTGAACCTACCACCACCTCTCCCTTTCTCAATGGAGTTGAAGGTCATATGTCTTAGTTGTGGCTACCAGATGGGAAATACTGACTGGTCTACATCAGACTATGATAAATATTATGTGGAAGAAATTATCTTTGCCATGACAAAAAGATTTATTTGTTTATTTACTTATTTGCCATATCATAACCTATCTTATCCCTACTTAACTGGTACTAAGGATTCTAACCCAGAAGAATTCAAAAGCACGAGACTAAATATGTAGCTTTTGAGTAGGTCAAATGTGTGAGATTCCAGTTTCCACTCTTTTGCTCCTCTACTCATGTTTTCGTTTGGTGAAAAAAGTACTACATTGTTAGTTATTGTTCTCCCAACAAGATGGTGGCCATGGAGTGGGGAATACTTCTGTTGTTTTGTGTTTATTAGAATAAAAACAAGTAACTTAGCTCAATTATGACAGCTCCCTGGTGGCTCAGATGGTAAAGCATCTGTCTACAATGCAGGAGACCTGGGTTCGAGCCCTGGGTTGGGAAGATCCCCTGGAGAAGGAAATGGCAATCCACTCCAGTACTAGTGCCTGGAAATCCCATGGACAGAGGAGCCTTGTAGGCTACAGTCTATGGGGCCGCAAAGAGTCGGACACGACTGAGCGACTTCACAAAAGAAACAAAAATCTCTGATAAGCTTTTAATGCCAGCAATATTAATGTAGCTAGAGGGAAAAAAATGATCTAAAGTATTTGAAGGTAGAGGTTTAAAATAATATTTCTCATTATAACACATTTATTAGAGAAAGTGATGGTTTGGTATAGAAAGAATTCAAGTAATCAAGTTTAATTCCATATCATCAAATGCTCACTTTATGACTGCCTCTGGATGTTATTTAAAGTCTCTAAAATTCTACCATTTCATTTTTAAAATGGTTTTAAGATGACAAATATTATAAATAGCAAATGATTAACTTATTTAAAAGTTATTGCACAATACATGAAATAAATATTGAGAGTCTTAACAAAAGTATTATCATTATGGCTATATTTTTACATTAATTTATATATTTTTATTATATAATGAAAATTTTTTCTCTTCCATGGCCCTAACTAATATCCCTTGTGAGAAATATCTTGGAATATCCATTTATAGCTAAGCATGAAGCTAACATTTCAGAAACTTCAGCACCTTGTTTCTTCACCTTAAATTGTGATGAAAAAACAAAAACGAAGAATCTGATTGAACAAATTGTTGCTTTCAACATTTTTTACAGTTTGAAACTTAAATTAGCAGAGACACATGCAGTGAATATGAACCAGAGTATTTTTTAATGAAAGATCAAAACACCTTTCTCCCAGTTGTTAGATAATGAAGAAGCTGAGCGATTACAAAGAAAAGAGCCACTCTGAGGGTATATATACCTCAAAGTCAGTATGCATTTCCCTCTGTCCCAACTTTGTTACTTAAGCTACATAAAATTCCTATCAGCTTCAACTTCAAAATATATTTTAAGTCTGACATTTCCTTTCATCTGAAACTGTTGCCATTTTAGATCATCATAATTTCTTGCTTGGATATGGTATTTTCCCCTCACATTTATTTTGAGGCACATTTGAAGTACAATGAACTACACATATTTAAGGTGTATAATTTGGTTTGGACATAACTATATAACCATTAAACCATTATCTCACACAAGAAGACAAACATCCCTCACCTCCAAGAGTTCTCTCATTCACCTTTATAACTCCATTTCTTTTCTCCCCACCCCTGGGAAAATCAGCTTCTTGACACTAATTTGTTTCAATATGCCAGAATTTTCTGTATATAAAATAATATCTAGTCTACATTTGACTTCTTTCACTTGAGATATTTATTTTGATGTTCTTCATATGTTACCTACTAATAGCATATTGAAAAGCAGAGACATTACTTTGCCAACAAAGGTCTGTCTAGTCAAGGCCACAGTTTTTCCAGTGGTCATGTATGGATGTGAGAGGTGGACTGTGAAGAAAGTTGAGTGCCAAAGAACTGATGCTTTTGAACTGTGGTGTTGGAGAAGACTCTTGAGAGTCCCTTGGACTGCAAGGAGATCCAACCAGTCCATTCCAAAGGAGATCAGCCCTGGGTGTTCTTTGGAAGGAACGATGCTAAAGCTGAAACTCCAGTACGTTTGGCCACCTCATGAGAAGAGTTGACACATTGGAAAAGACTCTGATGCTGGGAGGGACTGGGGGCAGAGGAGAAGGGGGTGACAGAGGATGAGATGGCTGGATGGCATCACTGACTCGATGGATGTAAGTCTGAGTGAACCCCGGGAGTTGGTGATGGACAGGGAAGCCTGGTGTGCTGCAATTCATGGGGTCACAAAGAGTCGGACATGACTGAGTGACTGAACTGAACTGAACTGAATATTTCAATCTGTGGATATACTACTATATCCCTACACTTGTTGATGGATATTTGATTGTTTCTAATATTTTGGCTATTATAATTAAAGTTGCCATGAACATTTGTGTACAAGTGCTTACGTGGGTATATGTTTTCTTTTCTCTTTGCCAAATATCTAGGAATGTAATGGACATGTATGAGAGTTTCATTTATTCCATCCTCACCAAAGCTGGACAAAGTCAGTCTTAATTTTAGCCATCATAACAGTATATGGATTAATTACTTTGAACACCTTCTCATGTGCTTATTTATCATTCTTTCTGTTCTCATCTCCCCTGACTCTTTTCCTTGCTCTCTGCCTCTTCCTGTTGTTATTTTTCTGTACCTGATACACCATACCAGTTCCTGTCATTACTGCTGTCTCTGTCTGAAATTCTCAGTCCAAAGTTTCCATGATTGTTTCTTATCATTCAGGTATCTGCTTGAATGTGAGGTATTCCTAACTTGCTTTAAATTAATCTCACTGTACCCACAGTCACTTTATTCTATTGATTCTCAGCATTTATGAAAAATCTGGTACTATTTTATTCATTTTTAAATTTTTAGTTTTTGCTTGCTCCAGTAAATTAGAACTGTTTCTGCTAGGTTCACTACATATCTTTAAAATCTTAAACAATATCTGGTGTAAGAAGACCTACTAAACATTTTTTAAGGAAATGAAAATCAGTGACCTATTATATTGATATTACAGGTCAATGTTAACAGTATTGATGTGCTGGTGCTGACTCACACTGGCCTAGAGAGCTGATGGTGTGCCTTTTTTCCCAGCTCCATTCAGTGGCATGACATTGTTAGCTTGAAGGAGGTCATGGTGGAAATACATATACCTTATTAATCATCAATGCCACATATCAGAGCCTTTTACCTTATTTCTTAAGAATTGTTTATTAAACATTCACTGGCATGCTCTGTGTTATATTTTTCCTATGTGTGGCTGTTAACTCATTTTTGCTAAGTTCTATTTTGAGTATTGGGGGTTCTGATTTTGATCATACAGGTTTGCCACCAGTAACAGTATGAGATTGTTATTCAATCACAAAGTCAGCATCAGGGTCTTTTCCAATGAGCTGGTTCTTTGCATCAGGTGGCCAAATTATTGAAGCTTCAGCTTCAGCATCAACTCTTCCAGAATATTCAGCTGCAAAACTAGTAACAGTTCCCATGATCTCACTTCTCTGATAACTTTACCTCGAGTCCTCCAGGGTTTGCCAGCTATCTAGGGGCAGACCCTATCTTTTCAGATCTCAGGTTCCACACTCACTGCCTTAGCCTATAAGTAAATACCACTTTTGTCTCTACTTGATTTAGGCATTATATTAGATTTCAGAATGTCAGATCCATTTAATCTCATGATAATCTCAGAGTCCCCTTTGTCTTTTGCTATCTATTCATTCTTGTCTAAGAGAACAGCTTGTTCCTATCTCCAGAACAATTCTCTCCTTTGAATATTTTAGCTGTGCTTTACTATTATCTTTTCCCCTATTAATCCTATTGTTTCTGAATTCTATTGTTTGAAAACTCCTCACACTTTTTAATCAATGCATTGCACAGCTGATTCTATAGGCTGTCAAAATTAAAGTTGTTGTTACTTCTAGGATAAGAGGGAGATGGAAGGTACATATTTTTGTGTAACGACTCTATGAGCCCATGATGTAACTTGACAGTTTAAAATAGGAATGAATGGATTTGCTAATGATGTGTAATATTTTATAGCATATTACACTGTTGTATTACCTAATAGGAAACTAAAAATCTCTCAGTGGAAGGCATATAGGTAAACTGGGTGCCTAGATTTTATGCTAATTTCTATGTCTCTTCCAGAACTAAAAAGTAATCCATGTAAGAAACCAGAATGAAGAAAATATTTCAGTTTAAATTTAATATCTTCATTTCTTTGAAGTTGCTTTTTTTTTTTTAATAATGAAAGTAGTGGATATAAACTTAAGTCTCCTGTTTCTTTACCCGCCAATAGCAAGGAGAAGCATGGAAAAAAATGATAAATCCTTGCTTAGTGAGCCAAAGTAAAATGAAGCTATTCAGTCATTTAGCTTATATTACCAAGTGTAAACTGTGATTCCTTCATAACTATCAACATAATTCATGTCTGTGATAAATGTGCCTAATCATTCACTTTGATAGCACTGTTGACAAATATTGTTTATGAGAATGCATTTAGTTGAATGAGAAATATCTTTTTTAAATGTAAGATATGTGGATTGAGATTGTACACACAAGTGAACTAGCTAGAGAAGTGAATAATATCAGCAGGAAAAGGGCTGAGATATTTTTGTGATAAAAAATGCAAGCAAGTGTGCTTTATTTTAAACTGAAATAAAAAGAACTGGAAATATGTACAATCAATTGTGAGGTAATAATAAGAAATAGAAGCACAAGTCTGGCAAAACTTTATGCCTGTAATTAAGTGCTTTTTCAATTTATAAACTCTTTATTATTATTTAATATATTATAAATACATTATTTTTATACATCTGTTTTATTTTATCAACTTTTAAAAAAAATTTATGCTTATTAAAGAGAATTTTGGAACATAAAACAAAAGAATTAAAATTATCCTTCTACCTTATACTATCCTTATAATCCTTCAACCTTTAAAAAAGTACTGCATGAACATTTAGTCTGTTGTCTTTCAGACCTCTTTTTCTAGGCACATAGTGATTTTTGTTTGTCTTTTTGTGTCCCTCAGTATGATTGGCATAAGATGAAAGTCCTAAATTTCATGATGAATTCTGCCTAGTGGAACAGTTTTTCCATACGATTGCATGGGTCCTAATACACAGTTATTTCTTTCATGACAAATGTCCAAATTTAATCAAAGAATTTACTTGTATTAGTCCTTAGTCAGTTAGACCCTCAATCTCTTAAGAGTGTACAATGTGTCAAATTCCATCATGCATAATTTTGTGAAATTATGGTTTTTCTCAAGACTCCTAACAAGTTGACTTGTGAATAGCTATAGTTTTATTGGGCAAAATAAAAACCATTGAATATGGTGAATATCCTTTTGCTGAGATTTTAGCCCTGACTCATCTCTCAGCTAAAACACATATATCCTTCAAATAATTTTTCCTTTTCCTGAAATTATAAATATATTATTAGATATCTGAGATAGAATTTCTGATATCATACAAATGAAAGACAAACTGTGCATAAAAATTTGTTGATTACCACTTACAAATATATGACACTATAGTTCAAACTAATGTTGATGATTCTCCATCATCTAAAATTGGTATACCCAGGAGGCATCTTTAACCCTGTTGGGTTATGTGTACAATGTGTTTTGTTTTTATTTAATCTTTGTCTTCATCTTTAACACTAGGGTGCATAAAAAAAATAAATTAAACAAGTATCAAGGTGTTTAAATAATTTTTTAAGGATCATTCAATCAGAAAGTAACAGAAACCTACATTAGAACTTGGATCAGCTGATACCTAATTTCTATGCATTTTACAATATAAATTAAGCTGAATTATTTAGTAAAAATTTATCAGGTGACACTAATGGTAAAGAACCCACCTGGAAATGCAGGAAATGCAAGAGGCAGAGTTTCCATCCCTGGGTCAGGAAGATCCCCTGGAGGAGGTCATAGCAACTCACTACAGTATTCTTGCCTGGAGAAGCTCATGGATAGAGGAGCCTGGTAGACTACAGTCCATAGGCTGCAAAGAGTCAGACATGACTGAAACGTCTTAGCTCCTATTCATAAAATATATCAGAAATGTTCTACTGCTTTTTAAATTTTTTCATAAACTAAGGCATTTAAGAATACTTTGGTCATATGGACATTTAATTTTATCAAATTTTTTCAATTCTGATAATTCTGTTCCCAAAGAGGAGGAAGTACTTAATAATAAATTCATATACTTCTGATTAATTTTTCAGTGATTAATTAAACTCATTGCATCAAGCTTTACTTTTTTTTATAAAATGCAATTGCATTAAATATTAAAACATTATATCTACAGAGTCTTAACTGCTGAATTTTTAACACTGACATGCTCACTTAAAAAATAATCTGAGAAATAGTAGTTTGAAGAAGTATGAATGTTTGAATTGGATCAGATAATATTTTATTCCAATCCTGTAAGTTTTATGCTTGCATGCATGTGTGTGTGTGTTCAGTCGTGTCCAACTGTTTGTGACCCCATGGACTGTAGACCACCAGGCTCCTCTGTCCATGGGATTTTCTAGGCAAGAATACTGGAGTGGGTTGCCATTTTCTACTTCAGGGGATCTTCCCGACCCAGGGATCAAATCCTCATCTCTTGCATCTCCTGAATTAGCAGGTAGATTCTTTACCACTAGTGCCACCTCCTACTAGTTAAAATTAATCAGTTTTCCTTATTAAGAATATAAGTAGAGAATAAGATAGAAGTGATGGAGAAGGAATATGTTTAAATTGAAGAATCTCTAGGCTTGTGTTAATTTCTGATTTGGTTGTACCATCTCTAGTGATGCAACAAAGTTGGTAATTATATGAATAATTTTCTTATATTTGACTATTATTTCCTTTATTAAAACTATTAAAGTTATATATAAAATTCAAAACTTTCAAAAGGAAATAAGTCAGAGTAATTAAAATTTCAAATTATTCTTTTTATCATTGGGCTGTTACACTTCTGAAGTTATTGAGACTCAGAACTGCACTGTGATTTTCAGGACACCCTGTAGATACTATTGTGTTTTCTGTTTAGGAGACAGTTTTCCTTCTACTGTTTTGTATTTTATTCCACTTTATGATAAGATTACTACCTGCTTACTCTATTCTCCCTTAATTTATTTTCTAGAACAAATTGTTTGTCTTTATACCACAGAAACATTGAGTCATATAGTTGATCATAGGAAGTGATGTTGGCTGTGATGTTAGGAAGCTATGATATATCTACCAGAGCACACAGGAAATTAAAATGATGTGATCTCCCCCACACCTAAATTTTATTTTTCTTTCTGATTTCCACACTTAGGTGTTTATTTTCTTATACTATGTGTGACCTTTCCAACTGCCTGTAAGACTTATTTAGCAAGTTTGAATTTCTGGAATGGGTGAATATAACTCAGATGACCATTATATCTACTACTGCGGGCAGGAATCCCTCAGAAGAAATGGAGTAACCATCATGGTCAACAAAAGAGTCTGAAATGCAGTACTTGGATGCAATTTCAAAAATGACAGAATGATCTCTGTTCGTCTCCAAGGCAAACCATTCAATATCACAGTAATCCAAATCTATGTCCCAATCAGTAATGGTGAAGAAGCTAAAGTTGAACCTTTTAGAACTAACACCAAAAAAGATGTCCTTTTCATTATAGGGGACTGGAATGCAGAAGTAGGAAGTCAAGAAACACCTGGAATAAGAGGCAAATTTCGCCTTGGAATGTGGAATGAAGCAGGGCAAAGACTAATAGAGTTTTGCCAAGAAAATGCACTTGTCATAGCAAACACC
>SJYX01014281.1:174667-215820 GCA_006410675.1 Oreotragus oreotragus
AAAAAAAAAAAAAAAAAAAAAAAAAAAAAAAAAAAAAAAAAAAAAAAAAAAAAAAAAAAAAAAAAAAAATAAAGAGTTGTTTCTCATTAAAGTAAATGAAACTTAGTATAAAAATTGCCACCACTAAAGAAACACCATACATTTGATTAAAATTTATTTTAAGGTAGCTAGATGCAATCAGGAGGGGAAATGGAATAAGTTAATGCTAATTCAGAATTTGCATTTACAACTCTTTTATCCTGATAAGAAAGTTCTTTAGTGTTTATTAAGAAGCTACAAGCTCCTGTGCCTGTTTTTATCTCTACCAGAGGACAATGCATAAGCTCAGACATTATGCAAAATAATAATTTTATTCTACAGAACTAATTAATCTAGATAAAACTTAAAGTAATTATAAAATAAATTTCTCTCCTCTCCCAAGTACATTATGTGATAAAATTGTAGACTTTTCTATTCTGAGAGGATATGGAAATACTGCGACTGGATTCAAGAAAAGATTAAATGACTATTAAAAATAGCTCTCCTTTGCAAAGTAAGCATGGTAAAGAAGTGGATAATTAAATTTGTGGCTTAGGGCATGAGATAATCACCTTTGGGGAATAATAAAAAATAAGCTACATCCTCACTGCATTTTAATACTTTATCATTAAAATATATATAATAGATAATAGATGTGTCTTATGAGGTTAATTGTAGTAACAATACTATTGTGGAACAATAGTTCTACCAAAATATGTGCATGTATACATGTGTGTGTACATGGAAACAGTGTGTGTATATATAGTGCATGTATTGTGTGCATGTGTGTATGTATGAGCAATGTACCTTTAAATATATATTCCTTAAAGTAAACTTTGAAAAGAAGCATTGTCAAATACTGAGAACAAAGCTATATGTCATTTGAACATAGAAAAATCCTATGAAAAATGTTCACGTCATTACAATACACTGATAACATATGACCACTCTGAAGATAGTTTGAGCTTAAAAGTAAGTACATGAACAAAGCTAGTGGAGGTGATGGAATCCAGGTGAGCTGTTTCAAATCCTGAAAGATGATGCTGTGAAAGTGCTGCACTCAATATGCCAGCAAATTNCTCTGATAATGAGTGACGTTGAGCATCTTTTCATGTGTTTGTTAGCCATCCGTATGTCTTCTTTGGATGCCAGCGGTACACGCAGTGCTAGCTCTTTATTGCTGCCCTGGCCTTTCTCTAGTTGTCATGAGCAGGGGATACTCTCTAGTTGTGGTGAGTGGGCTTCTCATTGCAGTGGCTTCTTGTGTTGCAGAGCACAGGCTTTAGGGCTTGCAGGCTTCAGTAGTTGCGGTTCCTGGGCTCTAGAGCACAGGCTCAGCAATCCTGGTGCACAGGCTTTCTTGCTCCATGGCATGTGGTATCTTCCTAGACCAGGGGTTGAACCTGTGTCTCCCGTATTGACAGGTAGTCTCTTTACCACTGAGCCATCAGAGAGGTCCCAGATAGTGTCCTTTTTAATTACTTAAACAGCATTATCATTAGTGAGGCCATTTATAGAGTTATGTTTTCTGCAAGATCGTTATACTAGATAATTGTCCAGTTTTTGTTTAGCCAGTCTATGTAATATCATGATAGATTGTGGCATGTAAGTTCCATAAATTTCTTTTCTTATATTGAACTACAGTTGGAGCTTCCCAGGTGGCTCAGTGGGTAAAGAATCCACCGATGATGCAAGAGATGCAGAAGACAGCAATTTGATCCCTGGGTCGGGAAGATCCCCTGGAAGAGGGCAGGGAATCCAGTACTCTTGCCTGGAGAATCCCATGGACAGAGGAGCCTGGTGGGCTACAGTCCATAGGGTCTCAAGGAGTTGGACATGACTGAAGCAACTCACCATGCACACGTGCAGCTGATTTACAATGCTTTGTTGGCTTCAGATACGCAGTATAGGGACTTGAAGGCTTTTTGCTTATTTTACTTTTTTAACAGCTTGTATTTCATTATATGTTATACAAAATACTGGGTATAGTTCTCTGTGCTGTACAGTAAATCTTTGCTATTTAAAAAATTTTAAAAATATGTACACACATAATATATTGGGATTAACACTTATCCCAGTGTTAAAATGCAAGTTAATGAACTTGAATAGTTATTACACTAGAAGGTAAAGAGTACTTGATGTGCTTCAGAGTGGGTTCTGGAAACAGGCTGCCTGAATTTTAAGTTAAAAATGTTAAAGTAAATTTCTGAAGGTTCTATAACCTTCACTCCTTTTCTTCAATGGAAAATTGGATAACTGCAATAACTATTTTATTGGATTAAATGGCATAGTGCCTGTAAAGAGCTTAAAACAATGCCTTACACATGGCTAACCCACTATATAAGTTTCTACTATCATTCTTTATGTTCTTATGAAATGTGTGGCAGAGTTTAATCTAAACATAGTGTTCATTATAAATGGTGAGTGGATAGCTTTCTCAGTGATAATATGGTATTATATATAATATGGAACACCAGAAGGAAAAAAGTACTATACATTCATTAATTTTCAAATAGCACCCAAGGTACACTTCTCATCTGAGTTCATCCTATACTATTTTTTGAGAACAAGAAGTATGTTTTTATTTAAAAAAAATTCTAAATTAGCGCCTCCTTTGAAGGACTGATGCTGAAGCTGAAACTCCAATACTTTGGCCACCTCATGTGAAGAGTTGACTCATTGGAAAAGACCCTGATGCTGGGAGGGATTGGAGGCAGGAGGAGAAGGGGATGACAGAGGATGAGATGGCTGGATGGCATCACTGACTCAATGGACGTGAGTCNAAGAAGGGGACGACAGAGGATGAGATGGCTGGATGGCATCACTGACTCAATGGACTTGAGTCTGAGTGATCTCTGGGAGTTGATGATGGACAGGGAGGCTTGGCGTGCTGCGATTCATGGGGTAGCAAAGAGTGGGACACGACTGAGTGACTGAACTGAACTGAACTTTATAAATATGAAAAAAAATATGGAAAGACAATATTAAATATTTTAAAGCAATTAGATCAATTATGTATTTAAAATTCATCAAGGCTTTCATATTTTATTTATTTATTTATTTATTTTTTAATTTTTTTTTGTATTTATTTATTTTTTTACACGAACTCCCAGCACAATTGTATGATACTAAATGATATCTTGATGATCTGATATATAAAATTTCTGTGAATTTGTGTGTGTATAGATGGGGAAACAGTGGAAACAGTGGAAGATTTATTTTTTGGTGGCTCCAAAATCACTGCAGATGGTGACTGCAGCCATTAAATTAAAAAATGCTTACTACTTGGAAGAAAAGTTATGACCAACCTAGATAGCTTATTGAAAAGCAGAGACATTACTTTGCCAATAAAGGTCCGTCTAGTCAAGGCTATGGTTTTTCCAGTGGTNAGCACAATTGTATGATACTAAATGATATCTTGATGATCTGATATATAAAATTTCTGTGAATTTGTGTGTGTATAGATGGGGAAACAGTGGAAACAGTGGAAGATTTATTTTTTGGTGGCTCCAAAATCACTGCAGATGGTGACTGCAGCCATTAAATTAAAAAATGCTTACTACTTGGAAGAAAAGTTATGACCAACCTAGATAGCTTATTGAAAAGCAGAGACATTACTTTGCCAATAAAGGTCCGTCTAGTCAAGGCTATGGTTTTTCCAGTGGTCGTGTATGGATGTGAGAGTTGGACTGTGAAGAAAGCTGAGCACTGAAGAATTGATGCTTTTGAACTGTGGTGTTGGAGAAGACTCTTGAGAGTCCCTTGGACTGCAAGGAGATCCAACCAGTCCATTCTGAAGGAGATCAGCCCTGGGATTTCTTTGGAGGGACTGATGCTAAAGCTGAAACTCCAGTACTTTGACCACTTCATGTGAAGAGTTGACTCATTGGAAAAGACTCTGATGCTAGGAGGGGTTGGGAGCAGGAGGAGAAGGGGATGACAGAGGATGAGATGGCTGGATGGCATCACTGACTCGATGGATGTGAGTCTGAGTGAACTCTGGGTATTGGTGATGGACAGGGAGGTCTGGCATGCTGCAATTCATGGGGTCGCAAAGAGTTGGACATGACTGAGAGACTGAACTGAACTGAACTGACAGTGATAATAGCTATTGCTACTATTAGCAATAGTAGCTACCCCATGTAGTAGCTGTGGTTGTTGTAGTAGTAACAGTAAATCAAAAACAAAAGTGAAGAATATTAAATGTAAATATTCAGATGTTTAATTTTTTTCCTTTTAAATACCAAAATTTGATTTTTTCCTAAAAGTGTTAACACAACCCAGTATAAAAGGCAAATAAGTAAACCTTTAAATCAAGAAGTGATAGTTGGTTTAAAATAATTGCAGTTGTGTGATTTATACCAGGTATTAAAAGAACTTGGCTTGGAATCTTGGCTTGGTTATTGTGTGTCTCACCTCTGGTTTCTTTTTTTAAATTTTATTTATTATTTTTGGTTGTGCTGGGTTTTTGTTACTGCGCTTGGGCTTTCCCCGGGCTTCCCTTGTAGCTTAGCTGGTAAAGAATCTACCTGCAATAGACCCATGTTCAATCCCTGGGTTGGGAAGATCCCCTGAAGAAGGGAAAGGCTACCCACTCCAGTATCCTGGCCTAGAGAATTCCATGGACTGTATAGTCCANTGGGTTTTTGTTACTGCGCTTGGGCTTTCCCCGGGCTTCCCTTGTAGCTTAGCTGGTAAAGAATCTACCTGCAATAGACCCATGTTCAATCCCTGGGTTGGGAAGATCCCCTGAAGAAGGGAAAGGCTACCCACTCCAGTATCCTGGCCTAGAGAATTCCATGGACTGTATAGTCCATAGGGTCACACAAAACCAAAGATGACTGAGCAATTTCCACTTTCACTTTGGGCTTTCTCTAGTTGCATCCAGAAGAGACTATTCTCTGGTTGCAGTGCCCTGGTTTCTCATTGCACTGGGTGCACAGGCTTTTGTAGTTGCACCACACAGGCTTAGTTGCCTCATGGCATGTTGGATTTTCCAGGACCAGAGATAAAACCCATGACCCTGCATTGATAGGCAAAGGTTCTTAACCACTGGTTCACTATCGAATTTTTCTCGTTTCTAATTTATAAGAGCATGTGTGTGTGCTAAGTTACTTTGTGACCCCATGGACTGTGGTCCATCAGACTTCTCTGTCTATTGGATTCTCCAGGCAAGAGTACTGGAATGGGTTGCCATGCCCTCCTCCAGGAGATCTTCCCAACAGAGGGATCAAACTTGTGTCTCCTGCGGCTCTTGCGTTGCTGGTGGATTCTTTACTACTGAGCCACCAGAGACTCAGTCTTTAAAAGAAAGAGTAAACAGGAATTCCTTAGGGCTTCCAGGTGGCATTAGTAGCAAAGAACCCGCCTGCCAATGCAGGAGACATAACACATGCCAGTTCAATCCCTAGGTTGGGAAGATCCCCTGGGAAGGAAATGGCAACCCGCTCTGGCATTCTTATCTGGAGAAGCCCAAGGACAGAGGAGCCTGGCAGGGGGTTGTAGAGTCAAACATGACTGAAGTGACTTACTATGCAAGCAAACAGGGATCCCTTATGTTTGATGAGACAATGGGTTTACCTGGTGCTTGAGATAATCAGAGCAAAACACAAAGTCTTGAAAGAGGCCAATGAAAATGATGGGCTTTGCAACTTATCTTTCATGATCTTTATCATTTGGTTATAAATAAATATATAGAGGATGGCAAGACTAGAAAGAAAGAATTTGATTTTCCTTGTACTTAGATTTCTAAATATATAAGAGNAAAGTCTTGAAAGAGGCCAATGAAAATGATGGGCTTTGCAACTTATCTTTCATGATCTTTATCATTTGGTTATAAATAAATATATAGAGGATGGCAAGACTAGAAAGAAAGAATTTGATTTTCCTTGTACTTAGATTTCTAAATATATAAGAGCACAAACTGAATAAATAAGAATGTGTTCATCATATCTTATGACATTATCAAATGAGTGATTGGCCAACTTTCAGGTATGTGTAAATTACCTGAGCTATTTATTAAAAATATTTTGACTTATATATACAGATTCTGATTCATTGCATCTGTGGTGAAACTCAGAAATCTACAGTATTAACATGCAAGACAAATGACTGTTATAAACAGACAAGTTTTGGAGATGTTGCTTTATAGGAGATTAGGAGTTCTCAGTAGAGACAGGCTAATTATTCCATTTGTAAAAGGCTTAAGCAAATTCTATGATTATAGATGTGTTCATGGCAACATAAAAAAAATTAGGAAAAAAAATGACCTACAAGTTAAATTTTTAATGTCAGTCTCAACTCATCCTAGATACCATCAAAGTCAACATGAATTCATCCAAAGTACTTATTCTGAATACAGACAATGAACAGCAATCTAAATTAGAGAACTACTTTTCTTAAATTTGTTTTACAGTCATACAGACACCCTTCTACTCTCTTTCAATCACTACCTATATCCTAGGCCATATCACTAACATATTTTAATTATTGAAATATTCTTTTGCTTTTCCTGGTTTTGTTTCTGTATTTATCTTCATCTTACATAATCTAATTTTTCCTTAGTTTTGATTTATTGTCAATATCCTTGACTGCCTTCACTGAAGTACAGCATACCCTCTAAGTACACAATTTTGTCCTTATAAAATGTTTTTGTTCTTATAAAAATTCCTGGTACATAGTGAGAGGTTTATAAGTACTTTTAAATGAATACTTCTCAATGAATATTTTTAAAAAAAATTTTTGTTTCATTCATTTATTTATTTTTATCTGCACTGAAACAATGCACTAGTTGAAAATTGGGAAAGGAGTATGTCAAGGCAGTATATTGCCACACTGCTTATTTAACTTATATGCAGAGTACCTCACGTGAAATGCCAAGCTGGATAAAGCATAAGCTGGAATCAAGATTGCTGGGAGAAATATCAATAACCTCAGATATGCAGATGACACCACCTTTATGGCAGAAATCAAAGAGGAACTGAAGAGCCTCTTGATGAAAGTAAAAGAAAAGAGTGAAAAAGTTGGCTTAAAACTCAGTGTTCAGAAACTAAGATCATGGCATCTGGTCCCATCACTTCATGGCAAGTACATGGGGAAACAATGGAAACAGTGACAGATTTTACTTTCGTGAGCTACTAAATCAGTACAGCTGGTGACTGCAGCCATGAAATTAAAAGACACTTGCTCCCTGGAAGAAAAGTTATGGCCAAACTAGACTGCATATTAAAAAGCACAGACATTACTTTGCCAACAAAGGTACATATAGTCAAAGCTATGGTTTTTCCAGTAGTCATGTATGGGTATGAGAGTTGGATGGTATAGAAAGCTGAGCATCGACGAACTGATGCTTTTGAACTATAGTGTTGGAGAAGACTCTTGAGAGTCCCTTGGACTGCAAGGATTTTAAATGAGTCAATCCTAAAGAAAATGAGTCCTGCCTATTCATTGGCAGGCTCATATTGAAGCTGAAGCTCCAATACTTGGCCACCTGATGTGAAGAACTGACTCATTGGAAAAGACCCTGATACTGGGAAAGAAAGGCAGGAGGAGAAAGGGATGACAGAGAATGAGATGGTTGGATGGTATCACTGACTCAATGGAGATGTTTGAGCAAGCTCCAGGAGTTGGAGAGGGAAGCCTGGTGTGCTGTAGTTCATGGTGTCGCAAGAAGTCAGACACTACTGAGTGACTGAAATGATTGACTGAACTTGTTCTTTGTTGTCCAGTGAGGGCTTTTTCTGTTGCAGTGACTAGAGACTACTATCCAATTGTGGTGTGTGGGCTTCTCATTGCAGTGGCTTCTTTTGTTGTGGAGCATCAGCTCTGGGGTATGGGATTCGGAGGTTGTAGCACACAGGGTTAATTTCCATGCAGCATCTGGAATCTTCCCAGACCAGGGATTGAACCAGTGTCCTCTGCATTGGCAGGCAGATTCTCAACCACTGGACCACCAGGGAAGCCCATATAAGTATTTTTTAAGTGACTGAAAAAAACAACCTAGAAATAATTTCCAGAATAGTGAGAATTTTCTGATAGAGATGCTGAATGTTTGCATGACAGGCACTATTTTTATTTTAAAAAATATGACTAAATAATTAATACTATATTCTAAAGAATAGTCCCGTTCTCATTTTTGGGTCTGTTGTCCACTCCTTCTTACTGCTAATCTCCTAATCTTCCTCTTGTTTGACTCCCACCTGGAATAGACTCCGGCCCATACTTTCTGCTTTGCATGTAGACATACTGCAAACAAATGGCTGTTTCCCCCACGAGTTATCACTCTAGTTCTTTTGTATAATAAGAAGTAGGATAAGAATACCAACTATTTGGCAATTTCCCCAGTGTTCAAGAGGGTCACACCCCCTGTTACCATATTATTCACAAAGTAAGGAAAATGTATGAATCAAACAGAGAGGGATAATGAATCTGAGCAAGACTTTACAAAAGAAGCTGACCAAGGAGCTATTTTATTGGGTACTATTTCTTTTAACATATATACAAGAAATATTGTTTTATTTTTTAATATTTTTTTGAGGTAGACATTTAAAAAAATCTTTATTGAATTTGTTACAATATTGTTTCTGTTTTATGTTCTGGTTTTTTGGCCATGAGGTATGTGGGATCTTAGCCCCTGGATCAGGAATAAAACTCCCACCCCTTACCCTGGAAGATGAAGTCTTAACCACTGGACCACCAAGGAAGTTCCTATACCAGAAATATTTGATATAAATACTTTTGCTCATTAAGCATGGTCTATCAATCTACAGCTGATTCAAGTGATGGCATATGAAGAGGGATAGAAGCCATCTGAGGCTCACGTTAATTGGGGTTTGCTCTAGACTGGTGTGTCTTTTCAAGTAATTACTACTTCAGGGTAATGAAGGAAGCATAACACTGTCTTAGTCTTTGCTGTCACTTCTATCTGTTCTTCTTTTTAAAATAAGATTCAGCAGTTTCCTGCTTGATTTCTTTGGTAGGACTCACAATTAATTACCTCGTCATCATTGCACTAGAAGTCACCTCCATTTTAATCATTAAACCTACAATTCACAGTCAAAATTATTTTACCAAGTATGGAATCAAAGAACTTATATCCAAATAAAGGTATTTAGTGGCCTGTGCCATCTCATAGCAGGCTTCCCTTATGGCTCACCTAGTGAAAGAATCTCTGCCTGCAATTCATTCATGCTACTGAATGATTTGGGTATAGATTTAAAAAGTGTGGTAAATTATATATCTTCAGGAAATATGTTTTATTGACTTTTTGTTTTAGAGTTTATGTGAATCTTTGTGCTTTTCTAACATTGCTTTATTGGTATTATTTTGTTCTAGTAATTAAAGTCACAGTTAAACAAATGTTTTATCCAAAGTGCACAAATCAATTTCAAAAGATGATTGGAATTCTATGGCTCCCATTTATATAACATTTATTCTTGTTCCTTATTTTGTTAAGAGGGGTAATTGGATCCTGTAGTCCTCTGTGGAATTTTTATTTTGTTTAACTTTTATGTTTACCAAAGTATTATCTGTACACAGTTTAAAAAGGCAGAGTACTCAAAAGCCCAAAAGAAAAACTAAATACATAATACACTTATATCTCAAGCTTCAGAGGAAATCACTTTGAACTCTTTATGCAATTCTTTCTCTGTTCTGATTAAAAAATAGCAGTTATCAAATAATAGGTTTATAATGCTATTTTTCCCCTATGTACTATGCCTATTGTCTGTTTCAGTGGAAGAGATAAAGTCTCTTACATCAGTTCTCTTATAGCTGAGAATTGATGCTTCAGAGATAAGTTTTTTCAGATCTTGCAAATCTGAAAACACATTCTATTTACTTTCACCATTGATTAGTTAATTGGCTATATTTAGAACTCTCAGTTGCAAATAAAATTTTCTGATATATTTTTAAGGCATTACTTATTTCTCTTATAGCAACTTGTGCTGCTATTGAGAAGTACAATGTCATTCCCATTCTGGGTTATTCATTTGAGGGCTTGAAATTTTCCCCTCACTTTTGAAGCTTTTGGGATATTCCTTTTCTTTTTACTGTTTTGTGATCTCACTATGAACTTTTGTGTGTATGTAAACATTTATGCTAAACATTTTGAACACATTTCAATATGAAAACTCATATTCATATTGTGGATTTTTTTTTTGTAATTTAAAAATAATTTCCTCAGCTTCATTTCTCATTCTCTCTCTTTTTTGCCTTTTCTGTAACTTATTGTTTTAACTGTTGTATTAACTGTTGTCTCTAATTTTCAATCATTTCTCTATTATTCTCTGATTTCTATTCTTTTATATGTATGGCAGAAATTGAAGAGGAACTAAAAAGCCTCTTGATTAAAGTGAAAGAGGAGAGTGGAAAAGTTGGCTTAAAGCTCAACATTCAGAAAATGAGATCATGGCATCTGGTCCCATCACTTCATGGGAAATAGATGGGGAAACAGTGGAAACAGTGTCAAACTTTATTTTTTTGGGCTCCAAAATCACTGCAGATGGTGATTGCAGCCATGAAATTAAAAGATGCTTACTCCTTGGAAAGAAATTTACGACCAACTTAGATAGTATATTCAAAAGCAGAGACATTACTTTGCCAATAAAGATCCATCTAGTTAAGGCTATGATTTTTCCAGTGGTCTTGTATGGATGTTAGAGTTGAACTGTGAAGAAAGCTGAGCGCCGAAGAATTGATGCTTTTTTGTTTGTTTGTTTTACTTTATTTTACTTTACAATACTGTATTGGTCTTACCATACATCAGCATGAAACCGCCACGGGTGTACACGAATTGCGGTGTTGGAGAAGACTCTTGAGAGTCCCTTGGACTGCAAGGAGATCCAATCAGTCCATTCTAAAGGAGATCAGTCCTGGGTGTTCTTTGGAAGGACTGATGCTAAAGCTGAAACTCCAATACTTTGTCCACCTCATATGAAGAGTCGACTCACTGGAAAAGACTCTGATGCTGGGAGGGATTGGGGGCAGGAGGAGAAGGGGATGACAGAGGATGAGATGGCTGGATGGTGTCACCGACTCGATGGACATGGGTTTGCGCCAACTCGGAGTTTGTCATGGACAGGGAGGCTTGGCGTGCTGCGATTCATGGGGTCGCAAATAGTTGGACACGACTGAGCGATTGAACTGAACTGAACTGAACTGATGTGGTATTTTCTCAACTTTATTTTCATCTTCAAAATAATTTTTGAATCTGTAATAATAGTATTATTATTTTAACTTTCAAAGGTCTTTTATTATCACCTAAATGCTTCTTTTGAAAAATAAGCTGTTTTTAGGTTAGGGAAAAAATATTTTCCTCTTTCTCTGAGCTTATTAAATATAATTTTTCTTACTGTTTATTCTTTGTTATCTTTTTTCTTTTGTTCTGGTTCTTCCTCTTATATTAGGAAGTTTTGTCAGATATTTACTGATCTTTTGTTTACTGAGGCATCTCAGTGTCTATAATAATGCATTTTGTGGAATGAATAGATGGTCGTTTGGCAGTCTTTGTTATTTCTAAAGCAGATACTGAAAATCTATTATGAATGCCTATGACCTTGGATTGAACTTGTCAGCCTCTCAGTTTTACTGTGGAGTGGTTCCAGGGAGAGAGCTGGACCATTTTGTTTAATAACCTTCAAACATGAGTATGAAGAGAAAAAAAAAAAAAAAAAACAGACTTTTTCTCTTGGGCCTATTTCTAAAATGTTTCTCTAATCTCTGGCTGTATGGCAGATGAGGATAGGTAATTCTTTCTTTAGAATCTGTAACTTGAATGGGGAAAGGATGCTAGAGGGTCTCAGTCTTCCTTATCTAGACTTTCACTTAATACCAGTGTTTTCAAAATCACCTTGATTTGCTGTAGTTAAGTCGGTCTCTCAGTCGTGTCCAACTCTTTGCAACCCCTGTAGCCCACCAGGCTCATCCATCCATGGGATTCTCCAGGCAAGAATACTGGAGTGGGTTGCCATTTTCTTCTCCAGGGGATCTTCGCGACCCTGGGATCAAACCCATGTCTCCCAGATTGCAGGCAGACGCTTTAACATCTAAGCCACCAGGGAAGCCCTAAACCCAGTGTCTCTGGCTTATTTTATCTAGAGAGTAAAGCCATATTGCTTACTGGGCTTCAGGAGAAGTCTTATTATCTATGGGTTGAGGAGGAAATCTAGATATGGCACTATCTCTTATACCACTTTCAACTAATCTATATATAGAAGCACTTTGCACCCACTCTCAATTTGAAAGATTTAGTATACAAAATTAGAGATGTCTTAGTTACATTTAAATTTGAGAATAACAGTAATTTTTTTTAGAATAAGTATGACTCAATGTGAATTTCAGAAAAACAGTAAGTGTATTTTTTAGTAAGTATGCCCTGTGCCTTGCTTGGGACACATAAATTCATTCAATAGTTATAATTTTCAGATTTAACTGAGAGTTTTTATTTTACTTGACAAGTCCCCCAGAGGTATGTGTTACCAATTCCTAATCTTTTCTTGACTTTTGTGCTATGCATTGAATTAAGTTTTCTCTTCACTTGGCATCGAGATTTCAGCTCTTCCGAACCTAAAAGTCAGTAGCACTTATCCATACAATTTTCATCTTCCTAAAATGTGATTGATGAATCTAACCTCCTTTATTTCCCTCTTTGTTCTCTATGTGTTAGAGAATATAAACCTTTTATTCTTTTTCTGCCTTTTTATTGGAATTTTTGGAGAGATGGGCAATGAACAAATTTATTTCATATGACAAAGTTTGGCTGAAAATCTTTTTTTAATTTTTAATTAGAGGATAATTATTTTACAGTGCTGTGTTGGTTTCTGCCATAAACAACACAAATTAGGCATTTAGTTCAGTTCAGTTGCTGAACTGTGTCCAACTCTTTGTGACCCCATGGACTGCAGCACACCAGGCTTCCCTGTCCATCACCAACTCCTGGAGCTTACTCAAACTCATGTCCATTGAGTCAGGGATGCCATCCAAACATCTCATCTTCTGTCATCTCCTTCTCCTGCCTTCAATCATTCCCAGTGGCAGGGTCTTTTCCAGTCAGTTCTTCGCATCAGGTGGCCAAAGTATTGGAATTTCAGCTTCAGCATCAGTCCTTCCAATGAATATTCAGGACTGATTTCCTTTAAAATTGACTGGTTGCCTCTCCTTGCAGTTCCAGGGACTCTCGAGTCTTCTCCAACACCACAATTCAAAAGCATCTTTGGTGCTCAGCTTTCTTTATCTTTCAACTCTCACATCCATACATGACTACTGGAAAAACCAGCAGAGCTTTGACTAGACAGACCTTTGTTGGCAAAGTAATATCTCTGCTTTTTAATATGCAGTCTAGGTTGGTCATAAATTTTCTTCCAAGGAATAAATGTCTTTTAATTTCATGGCTGCAATCACCATCTGCAGTGATTTTGGAGCCCCCCAAAATAAAGTCTGCCACTGTTTCCACTGTTTCCCCATCTATTTCCCATGAAGTGATGGGACCAGATGCCATGATCTTAGTTTTCTGAATGTTGAGTTTTAAGCCAACTTTTTCACTCTGCTCTTTTACTTACATCAAGAGGCTCTTTAGTTCTTCTTTGCTTTCTCCACATGCATGGTGTCCTCTCAGCAATACTGATTCCAGCTTGTGCTTTATTCACTCCAGCATTTCTCATGATGTACTCTGTATGTAAGTTAAATAAGCAGGGTGACAATATATAGCCTTTACGTACTCCTTTCCCGATTTGGAACCAGTCTGTTTTTCCATGTCCAGTTCTAACTGTTGCTTCCTGACCTGCATACAGATTTCTCAGGAGGCAGGTCAGGTGGTCTGGTATTCCCATCTCTTTCAGAATTTTCCACAGTTTGTTGTGGTCCACATAGTCAAAAACTTTGTCATACATAAAGCAGAAGTTTGTGTTTTTCTGGAACTCTCTCACCTTTTTTATGATCCAACAGATGTTGCCAATTCGATCTCTGGCTCCTTTGGCTTTTCTAAATACAGCTTGAACATCTGGAAGTTCACGGTTCATGTAATGTTGAAGCCTGGCTTGGAGAATTTTAAGCATTACTTTGCTGTCATGTGGGATGAGTGCAATTGTGTGGTAGTCTGAGCGTTCTTTGGCATTGCCTTTCTTTGGGATTGGAACAAAAACTGACCTTTTCCTGTCCTGTGCCCACTGTTTAGTTTACCAAATTTCTGGGAGCTGAATGTGGCTCAGATCATGAACTCCTTATTGCCAAATTCAGACTTTAATTGAAGAAAGAGGGAAAACCACTAGACCATTCAGGTGTGACCTAAGTCAAATCCCTTATGATTATACAGTGGAAGTGAGAAATAGATTTAAGGGACTAGATCTGAAAGACAGAGTGCCTACAAAACTATAGGCAATGACACTATATAGGAGGTTTATGACACTATACAGGAGGCAGTGATCAAGACCATCCCCAAGAAAAAGAAATGTAAAAAGGCAAAATGTTTGTCTGAGGCGGGCTTACAAACAGCTGTGAAAATAAGAGAAGCTAAAGGCAAAGCAGAAAAGGAAGAGATATACCCATTTGAATGTAGAGTTCCAAAGAATAGCTAGGAGAGGTAAGAAAGCCTTCCTCAGTGATCCATGCAAAGAAACAGAGGAAATTAATAGACTGGGAAAGATTAGAAATCTCTTCAAGAAAATTAGAGATACCAAGGGAAATTTTCATGCAAATATGGGCATACAGGTATGGACACAGTAAAGGACAGAAATGGTATGGACCTAACAGAAGCAGAAGATATTAAGAAAAGGTGACAAGAATACACTGAAGAATCAGCCATAGGCATATATTAATATATATCCCCTTTCTCTTGTAACTGAAGTCCTTGTGGTTTATTTAAAATTTTTAAGATTTAGTTTTAAAGATATTCCTTCCTATGATATTTTGAACTTTTCTATGATATTTGTCTAGGAATGAGTGAATTAACAGAATTAACATTTTTATTTTGTTCTAAGAGTTTTCTCTTGATTTTAAACATAAATTATAAAATAATTATATCTGTAGAAAACTTTTGCTTTCATATTCAATTCAACTAAAATGGATAATTAAATACTCTAACTTCATGCAATTGTTTAAATAAATTTAACATGAATCACTTAATTATCTGATGAACATGTATGGAAACTAAGAAAAGCTTTGGTAGACTTGCTTCTTGTCATACAAACAGAGATGGTATCAGTAGCTTCAGGTGTGCATGCCAGGTAGCTTCAGTCATGTGTGATTTATTGTGACTCCATAGACTATAGCTTACCAGGCTCCATTATCCATGGGATTCTCCAGGCAAGAATTCTGGAATGGGTTGTGGTGCCCTCCTCCAGGGGAGCTTTCTGACCCAGGGATAGAATCCATGTCTTCTGTGTGTCCTGCATTGGCAGGCAGGTTCTTTATCACTAGCACCACTTGGGAAGCCCCAGTAACTTCAACCCTAAACAATAAAGTCAGATCATTCTCACACTGTTAGAGAAATACTTAACAATGGAGTGATTTTCTTAAATTTGCACCTGTGTGCATTCTCAATCATGCCTGACTCTTTGTGACCCCATGGACTGTAACCTGCCAAACTCCTCTGTCCATAGAATATTCCAGGCAAGAACACCGGAGTAGGTTGCCATTTCCCTCTCCTGGGAGTCTTCCCAACCAGGAATCAAAGCCAAGTCTCCTGCATTGATATGTGGATTTTTTACCACTGAACCACCTGGGAAGCCTGTGTTTACACCTAGTAAACTCCAAAATACCCCAGCATTTTAATAAATTAAGTGGAAAGATTTTTTTATTTGCCTTAGGAGATATTGCAGTACATGCTCCAAAAGATAAATGAAGAGAGTTGAAATAGAGGACAAGAATGAGCATTTGTCAAATCAAAATTGAAGGCAGCAGGCAGTAAACTGGATTTTCTTTTACAATAACATGTAGTTCACCTTCTATCAGTGTAACAAATATTATAATATATACTTTATGACATCATATCTTTCATCCATTGTTGTTGTTGAAATTTTAAGAATAACATGGGCTGGGTCCTTATTGTTGTACCACATTTCACTGTTAAGCATGTAAAATTTGTTTCCTTAAGGATTTTTTCCCCCACAGAGAAAATATTAGCCATCACCTGTCAACTCAGATACAGAATAGTACCATCAGTGATCAATTCAGGTTCAAAGGAGTCTGTGAATCACAGTTTTGAGCCTGCTGGAGGTACTTATCATCTCTCACAGCTCAGCTGTTCTCAACTGCAAGGAAAAACACCACTCGGATATTTTGTTGTCTTTTTTCCCCTAGATGCTAAAGCATAAATGTAAGAATGAGGAAGAGAATAATACTGCATCTTTCATCAAATCCCAGAAAGTATCTCCCAATTCAAGTGATGTGTAAGAATATAACACAATTAAGTGGAAAAGCATTTTCCCCAGATATTTTAGAAAACTTTTGTCCTCTTTTTTTTTTTTGCCATTTTATAAAGAGATGCTAAGTGATTTATAATTAGTGATGAAAAATAGCTGTGAGTAGTCTCACCTGTCCTTCAAGAGAGAGAAAAATGTGGTTTCCTTGGTACTGCATTTTCAAGCTAGAGTGAACTGTTCGATGCAAAGAATTTTAAAAATTGAAATAGCCCTCAGCATTAAAAGCTAAAAGCTGAAATTTATATGGCTCAGATGGGACAGAAACTGCATGCAATGCAAGAGACCCAGGTTCGATCTTTGGGTTAGAAAGATCCCCTGGAGAAGGACATGGCAACACACTCCAGTATTCTTGCCTGGATAATCCAATGGACAGAGGACACTGGTGGGCTATGGTCCATGGGGTCACAGAGAGTCAGACATGATTGAGTGACTATCACTAATTCACTGACTTACTTGCTTTTTAAAAGAAAAAGCATAGTGTATATGTTGAGGTTCACTATTCTCTGCCTAATCTGCTAGTTATTTAATATAATTGTATGTAATTCTCACAAGCCTCCATGCATGATATTTTTACTGTCATTTTAAAGACCAGAACAATGAGTTTTTAGAGAGGATAATTAACCTCTCAGTGTTTACTGATTAATAAGCACTGCTGAAGGAATTTGTGCCAAGATAGACTGATTTGAAATCTATGCTTGTCCACTACAGTACACCAAGTCTCATATAGAATTTGGTTCAATCATTTGTCATCTGAAAAAAATGCATAGCATCAAAGTTGAAAATTATGCTTTATTTAGTGGACAAAACAGAGGACTTAAATCTGGGACACAGTATCTCAGATAGCTCTGAGAGACTGCTCTGAAAAGCCAGTCTCAGAGTTATCTGGAGAAGCCAGGATACATAGGAGCTTTGGCAACAAAGACCAGGTAGTCAGAACTCCAAGAGATTACAGTTATTTAAAGAAAATCAGACATCTCAAGTTAAAGAATTTAGTACTTTTCTTTGTGTGAAAAGATGCAAGAGCCTGGGCTCATTTGAAATCGGGGATCTGGGGCCAGTGTCTGTGCTTTCTCATCCTCATCTCAGCATACACTGTTGTGAGAGGCTGCAGCAGGTGACTGCTAGATGGCAGGAACCCTGTTTCTATTTTGAGTTCCTATGGGACTCAGACCCCACTTCCCTGGTGGCTCAGAGGTTAAAGCGTCTGCCTCCAATGCGGGAGACCTGGGTTCGATCCCTGAGTTGGGAAGATCCCCTGGAGGAGGAAATGGCAACCCACTCCAGTATTCTTGCCTGGAGAATCCCATGGACGGAGGAGCCTAGTAGGCTACAGTCCACAGGGTCGCAAAGAGTCGGACACGACTGAGCGACTTCACCTCCATGGGACTCAGAGTTGGGGGACTTAAATGTGATGGCTTGAAGGTTTCCAATCTTTTGTTTACTGATATGTAAACCTTTCTTTTCCTTATTGATACATCCACTAATCCATTTATGAAAAGAACTGTTATAAGTATTTAAACACTGAACTCCTGATGGCATATAAGATATTTTTGTATTTATCTGAAAGTTTCATGGACATTATTTATGATGATTGGAATATTAAAATATTTTAAATGATCCCCAAAAGACCGAACTTATCTATTCCTTGAGGAGCTAAGTCATTACATGGAGGATATAGTTAGATAGGTGGATAGACAGATGATAGATAGATAGACATTTAGATAAATACAGAGAAATGACATTTGGAATGACTACTATGAGGAATCAGGAGACAGATGTGTTCATGAAAGGAAATTGCCCATATGGCCCTTCTTTCAGAGATTTCAGTAAAGATTTCAATTACTTTGTAGCATTAATTACTTCTATCATTGCTTTTGAAGATGACAACGCTTTGTAATGAGTCATAAGGAGGCACAGTTTTATTGAGGTAATACTGAAAGCTTATTAGATGTCAAGCATGATTCTAGATGTTAGGAATACAAAGATGAGAAAAATAATGAAAACAATGTAATCCTTGCCTTCAAGAAGATTTCAGTTTAGTAAGGGAGAGGGATGTATAATAACACATAATCGTGCAAATAAACATACAGTCACAATTTTCATAAGATGGTAGGGAAACTATAATAGGATATTTCAATAAAGATGATAAAAGAGATATTTTAGGTCCAGGCAAATACCATGCTGAGAAAATAATACTGAAACACAATAGCGAGTATAAAGAGTTAAAGATTATGGGCAGAGAAAATTGCCTGTGAGAAAATCCCTGAGACATGTGACTGAAGAGAAAGTGAATATAGACAGAGAATGTAAAGACCAAGGGGATAAATCAAGAAATGAGGCTGCTTAAGGGGGTAAGAGTTTAATCCAACAAAGCCTAGAATTTAATGCCATAGCCTTTCCTCTTCCTCTACCTACTGTTTGCCAAGCATTGCTCTGCTGCCGCTGCTGCTAAGTCACTTCAGTCGTGTCTGACTCTGTGTGACCCCATAGACGATAGGTTCTAGAAATATAACACTGAATTCAACAAAGTCCCTGCTCTTATGAGATTCCTATTCCAGTGAAAAAGAAATAGACAATAAAATGATTACACACATATATGTGTAGGTGTGTATGTGTGTGAGGAGATAAATGGTATGAAGACAAGTAGAGCCAGGTAATGGACTGGACCTGAGCAGGGTTGGCCGTATTATAGCTAACAGATCAAATATGGCCTGTGGCATGGTTTTGTACAGCCTGAAAGTTAAGAATGGTTTTATATTTAACATTTTATATTGTGAAAATAACCCCTTACCCCAAATGCAATGGAGACTGTATGTGGCTTGTGATACCTAAAATATTTACTTCTTGGCCCTTTGTAGTAAATGTCTGCTGCTGCTAAGTTGCTTCAGTCGTGTCCAACTCTGTGCGACCCCACAGATGGCAGCCCACCAGGCTCCCCCATCCCTGGGATTCTCTAGGCAAGAACACTGGAGTGGGTTGCCATTTCCTTCTCCAATGCTTGAAAGTGAAAAGTCAAAGTGAAGTCGCTCAGTCGTGTCTGACTCTTAGTGACCCCATGGACTGCAGCCCACCAGGCTGCTCCATCCATGGGATTTTCCAGGCAGAGTACTGCAGTGGTGTGCCATTGCCTACCAACCCTGAATTTGAGAAAGGAAGGGGATGCTATTTTTGTTTAATGGAAGTGAAAGCCCTCCTTGATGCTTGAGCAAAGACCTCTTTGAGGTGAGAGAGAATCTTTTCTCCTAAACGAGGTGATCTGTTTTAGAGGCAGGAAGAACAATGGTGCAAAGATGCTGAAATGAAGGACTTTTGTGCTCCAGAAAAGCTAATCAACCAGTGCTATCCGAACAGTGAGTGATAGATGATTATAGAGATTAAGCCAGAAGCAATAATATGTTGGGCTTTATCAGGCTCTTGGATATTAGTCCATGTGTGAGGGTGTTAGGGGAGTATGTAATTTCCTCGGTTCTGTCTCATCGCAACAAAAATTTGAAACGACGGATGTTAAAGGCATCGGCGCGTCACGGCTCTCAGTGTTACAGCTCTGTGGTACAGCTCAGTCTTATTTAGAAAATAAAGGAAAATACATCTTTGAGGCATGAGGGCGTGCAGACCCGAAAGACGTGAAGAGAAGAGAGAGAGAGAGAAAGCGTCGGGTGGGGTGGGGAAGAGAGAGAGACCCCTTGATCCTTTGGCTCCTCTTTTTGTGTTTTTTCCTCCCCCGGGCCTGCCCTTTGTAAACTGGGCTAGCCAGGAATGCTGTTTGTTCTACCTGAGGTCCTCACTCCGGTCTTTGGACTCTCCTTTGTTCTATTTTTGTGGGCTTTTCCCTTCCTAGTCTTTTAGTCACTGCCATTCTGGACTCCTTTTTCCTATTCTAACTACCTAACAAGGGGAAACCTTTGGATGATTGATTACAAGGAAGTCATATGATCTAATTAAATTTTTAAATGAATAGTCATATAGAAAGAGGCTCTAGGGACCAATGTGGAAGCAAGGAGAATGACCATAAAGTTATTATGATTGTGGAGAGAGAGATGTTGTGGCTGGTCCTAAGATGGTAACACTGGAAAAAGTTAAGAGGCAAAAAGTGGTTGGACTCATGATATATATATATATATTTAATTAAGTCTGGTAGAATTTTATTATGAATTAAATGTGGGGCATGAGAGAAAGCATAGTAAATGTCAAAGGAGCTTGTTCTGAAAGGAAACAGAAAAATATGGTGATGTCAGGAGATGTGTGATCATGGGTATTTTTATTTTGTTTCATTTTATTTTACATTTTAGAGGAAAATTACTGCCCATGTTTGAAAGCTGATGAGAATTATTCTGTACAGAGGAGGAAAAGTTATTTTGAAGGTGGGGGAGATATTTGTTAGAGTGGAATTCTTTCAGAGATAAGAGGAGATAGGACGCATTAAAAAATTCGTGAAGTTTATCTTAAACAAAGACACAGGCAATTCCTGTGTTTAAATTGAAGAGGAGGCATATATTTGTGTGTATATATTTGCATGTATATATTTGTGTGCTTATTGATGGTGGGAGAACAGAGAAAGTAACATTGATTATTTCATTTCTTTGAATTCCTAAGCAAGGTCACTAGCTGAATGATGGGTCCATGTAGGGTTAGCAGTAAAAAGCAAGAGAAAAATGTAAAACACATGGCTCCGATAGAAGGAAAATGAATTTGCTAGCTACATAGAGTAGAATAGCTGTAAGTATATCAGGAATATTTTTTGAGCTAACATAGCAAAATACTTGTTTTCCAGCATAGTTAAAACTTATATTCCTAATGAAAGTAGCTCTTTTGCCCTTTTCCTGTTGACTATTTTTGCTCCCCTCTAACTAGAGTGCAGGTGCAAGTGAAGTCGCTCAGTCGTGTCCGACTCTTTGCGATCCCGTGGACTGTAACCTACTAGGCTTCTCCGTCCATGGGATTCTCCAGGCAAGAATACTGGAGTGGATTGCCATTTCCTTCTCCAGGGGATCTTCCCGACCCAGGGATCGAACCCAGATCTCCCGCACTGGAGGCAGATGCTTTAACCTCTGAGCCACTAGAGTACATCATGAGAAATGCTGGGCTGGAAGAAGCACAAGCTGAAATCAAGTTTGCCAGGAGAAATATCAATAACCTCAGATATGCAGATGACACCACTCTTAAGGCAGAAAGTGAAGAGGAATTAAAAAGCCTCTTGATGAAAGTGAAAGAGGAGAGTGGAAAAGTTGGCTTAAAGCTCAACATTCAGAAAATGAAGATTATGGTATCTGGACCCATCACTTCATGGGAAATAGATGGGGAAACAGTGGAAACAGTGGCAAACTTTATTTTTGGGGACTCCAAAATCATTGCAGATGCTTATTGCAGCCATGAAATTAAAAGACACTTACTCCTTGGAAGGAAAATTATGACCAAACTAGACAGCATATTAAAAAGCAGAGACATCACTTTGCCAGCAAGGGTCCGTCTAGTCAAGGCTATGGTTTTTCCTGTGGTCATGTATGGATGTGAAAGTTGGACTGTGAAGAAAGCTGAGTGCCAAAGAATTGATGCTTTTGAACTGTGGTGTTGGAGAAGACTCTTGAGAGTCCCTTGGACTGCAAGAAGATCCAACCAGTCCATTCTAAAGGAGATCAGTCCTGAGTTTTCTTTGGAAGGAATGATGCTAAACCTGAAACTCCAATACTTGGAACACCTCATGCGATTTGTTGACTCATTGGGAAAGACCATGATGCTGCGAGGGATTGGGGGCAGGAGGAGAAGGGAATGACAGAGGATGAAATGGCTGGATGGCATCACCGACTCGATGGACATGAGTTTGGGTGAACTCCTGGAGTTGGTGATGGACAGGGAGGTCTGGCGTGCTGCAATTCATGGGGTCACAAACAGTCGGACACGACTGAGCGAATGAAGTGAATTAACCTGAAAAGAACTCAATTATAAGTATGAGATCTAATAGGTAATTTAACCTAACCTGATTTATGTTCTCCTGAAGGCATACTGCATGTTGTCTAACCTGTTGATTCTTTACTTAGATAAAAAGCAATGAGAATGAAGAATTTAAGTAGTTAAAAAATGACTATCCCTCTACTTCCAATAGCCCCCTTAACAATTCTGCAGGCAGATTATGCAGGCAAGGTAACATCTGAAGAAAGAATCAGCTGGTCTGCACACTGTGGAGAATGATGCATAACCCAGCTTCCTGACTCAGTGATTCACTGAGATTCTTCTCCCATTTTCCCCTTTAAAAACTGCCATGTCTGAGGAGAATCTTCAGAGTTGGTCTTGGGATATGTTGTTCAGGTGCTCAGTTGTTTCCAACTCTTTGCGATCCCATGGACTGCAGCACACGTTTCCCTGTCCTTCACTGTTTCCCGGAGTTTGCTCAGACTCATGTCCATGGAGTTGATGATGCCATCCAATCATCTCATCCTTTGTCACCTCCTTTTCCTGCCCTCGATCTTTCCCAGCTTGAGGATCTTTTCCATGAATCCACCTTATCCCCAGATTGCCAGCTTTTCTGATTTTTCCTTTCTATTGACACTTGTCTCTCAAATTATTGACTTTCATTGGTGAGCAGCTGAACTTGAATTCCATGACACTAGCTCTTGAGCTCATGAACTGAGACTAGAATGTGTTATTTGTATGCAAGTACACACACAGTGTTAATTACAGGCAGGGAGGGCTTCAGGCAAATTGTATGTATGTTGCATTGCATTTTCTGTTTGTGTATAGAAGCTATTTTGCACCAGAGTGAAACTTTAGAGACAAAATGTGAGGGAGCACATGTATAAACACAGGTATACAGAAAGGGAGATAAATTGGCACAAATACATATTTGAGGGTTTACAATGTGTCAGGTGTTTTATGAGTTGCATGTTTCATTTAATCTTCACAAAACTCCTACCACAGGCATTATTCCTTCTTTTGAAAGCACAAGAAAATTTCACTGAAAGAGCATATGACTAGAATTTCCCTGGTGGTCCGCTGTTTAAAAATCTGCCCTACAGTGTGGAGAATGTGGGTTCCATCCCTGATTGGGGAACTAAGATCCCACATGCTGTAAAGCAATTGAGCCCTCATCCCACAACTACAGAGTCTGTTTTGCCTCAACAAAGATCCTGCATAATGCTGAGAAAATCCTGCATGTCCCGACAAAGACCAGACACAGCCTAATACATACATTTTTTTAAAAAAGAGTATACAACCAATAAAGTGATGGATCCAAGATTCAAAACCAGTCAGTCTTGTTGTAAAGACAATCTGCCTCACAACTATATCATAACCACAGCTTTATTATTTCCATAAAGATATTTCTAGAAGCATGTGTGTACATGTGTGTATGTTCAGTCATTTCTGTTGTGTCCAACTCTTTGCTACTCTATGGACTATAGCCCTCCAGGCTTGCCGGGTCATGAGATCTTCCAGGCTGGATAACTGGAGTGGGTTGCCATGCCCTCCTTCAGGGGATCTTCCTGACCCAGGGATCGAACCCATGTCTCTTATGTCTCCTGAATTGCAGGTGAATTCTTTATCACTGAGCCACCAGGGAAGCCCCTTCTAGAAGCATAGTCTCCCCCAAATCCCAGGGTCTCCCATCCATCAGGATCATTGGTCTCACATGGGGCTGCCAAAGTCTTGCCTGTATTATCCAATCCCACTTTTTCCTACAACCTCTACTAAAAAGTTAAGAAAACCCAATAACTAATTTCAGAGCTGTCACTCATGCAAAACAAATGACTGACATTGAGAGCAGGGGGGAAAATTATCCTTTGAACCACTCTGATTTCCTGGGTGTGGGCTTCTAGGATAACTGGGTCATGAACTAGGCCAAGCCTCCACACCGAGTTCAAAACAATCATTTCTTGAAGCTGTGTGCTTTCAGAAACATTTCTTTCTTCCTTTATAAGCTTACAGGGATGAAAATCTGTTGGATGACACGCAACCTGCCCTTTCAAATCTCCTTAAGGACACTGGGGATTTTGCAGCCATCTGGAATTTGCTGTCATGCTGTGATTTCTGCAGGTTTGTTTAACTTTTAATCTCTCCAGTCACATCTTTTATTATTCACCCTATGCATAATTCTTACATTATATAGTCATTTTTTCTCTTTTAAAAAAACAGTGGGTTGAAATTGCTCAGTTTAATCACAAATGTGATTCTGAGTGAACTCAAAGTCTTAAAAGGTATTCCTTCTTTTACATTTTAAAAATGTGTTTTGGCTATAACAGATTTGTTGTTCAGAAATTAAATCCCATCATCCTCCAAAGGAATGCAATATAAAAAGGTTTGAATGAGAGCTGGGTAATTTCAGGATTCATTATGAACAACTGAGAGAACTTTAATTTTATTTACTATTTGTTAATGCTTAGATTTTAGCTGTTTATCTTGTTTCTAAGCCATAGAATGTTAAGACTAAAAAGAGAATTGCTGAGTATATAATTATGGACAGGGCATATGCCCAAAAAATGAGTTTATTAAAGATTAATTCACAAACTTAATCTGTTTGCCTAAAACTTACTTTTTGAATGCTGTGGTATCTTTTTTCTTTTCTCATAATTTTCATTTTAATAATTTTAATTCTAAAAATACTTTCCGGTTTTTTCACAGCAGTTTCGGCAGTTCCTTAGCACCCCCATCATCATTTGCGTGGGGGTGGGGTGGTAGGGTGGATTGCATATAACACAATAGCTAATTTTTTTATCATTTTGTTTCATATTTCGAATGTTGTTCTGTTCTATTGTATAAATACATCACAAAACTTATACCACTCTGTTTTGGATGAGCATTTGGTTTGTTTCCAGTTTATATTACTGTAATAATAATGTCAAAAACCATTGCATATATTCTGGTTCATATGTGCAGTTTCTCTAGGATGTAGTCCTTCTAGTTGGGACATGTATGTCTTCAAAGTACATAATTATGCCCTCTTTCCCAGATGGGTGAACCAGTTACACACTGGTGTATTTACATCAGATTTATACACTCCCACCATCAAGGTCAACATTTCTCATGTTTCCCATTCTCATTGGTACTTGGAACTGATAAACCTCAAAAATTGTATCCAATCAATGTGTCTCTACAGGCATTTCATTGTTATTTTAGTTTTCATTTATGTTATTACTAATGAAGTTGAGCACACTTTTGGTAGTTTTATGACTATTTGGAGCATCCTGATTGTGAACTAGTTCTTTTTTGAGATTTTGCCAGTGCTTTTGGTTATTACATCTTCTTTTTATCAGGCAGAGTCAAAAGCTAAAAGTGAAACACTATTAAATTTTAGAAGAAAATATAGAAGTGTATGCTCTTGACCTAAGGGAAGGAAAGATTTTCTGAATGATACACAAAATATTTGATGTAAAGGAGAAGATTGATCCATTAAACTTAAGGTTAGAAGTTTTACCAAAGACACTTTAAGTGGAGTATGATACTTGTAACTTATATAACTGAAATAAATGATAAACTCCCACTTTTAGTAATTTAGTGGGCTAGCTCCAACCAGTTGAAATATGTCAAAGTCCAAGAGATGTTAGATTTCCTGAGATGGGGGAAGGAGAATGATGAAAGGAGAATTGGGGCTGTGACTTTACCTGATGACCCTCATGGAAATGAGACTAGGGGGATAGAAGTTAATTTCTAATATTCTCTGGATTTTTTTTCTTTCTTCTTTCTTTTCCATTAACCAACTGGATTCAGCCTTTACTTCTTCAGCTATCCTTGAAGTTCACTTCATTTTTTGTGGAAGGTGATGAATGAGCTATTAGGAAAATCTCTCCTTTCACTTGCCCAGAGTTAGTCCACAAGACTCCTCTTCCTTTCTCTCTCTCTCCCTCTTTCTTTCTTTCTTTTTTTTTTTTTAGTTTATTTGCATTTATTTTTATAGGCCATGTTTTAAAGTCTCTGTTCAGTTTGTTACAATTTTGCTTCTGTTTTATATTTTGGCTCTTTGACCATGAGGCATATGGGGCCCTAGCTCCCCAACCAGGGCTTGAACCCACACCCCCTGCATTGAAAGGCAAAGTCTCAACCACTGGATGGACATTGAAGTCCCAGTTTGTATGCATTTTGAATCATAGCTAGAAATATTTCCCCAGCATTTATATTTTTCACTCATATGTATATGATTTATATTTTACATCTAGAATGGACATATTTATCCTGATATACAGTAAAGAATGAATGTAGTTTTATCTTGTTTACCATACAAAATTCAGGTGTCCTAGCAACACTCATTGCATTGTTTTAATTACAGATATTTTACAGTATGTCTAATAGAGCCATTTAGTACCTGATGTCCCTTAAAAGCCAAACTCTCTGGCAACCATTGCCTCAGATTCAGCCCTGTTCACTATTGTTTCATTGATATGCCATAGAGATGGTGTGGTAAGTTTTATGAATTGAATGTATCATGCCCAAATTCATATGTGAAACATCTAATGTCCAATGTGATGATATTTCAAAGTGGGACCTTTGAAAGGTCATTAGGTCATGCTGGTAGAACTCTCATAAGATTAGTGCCTTTGTAAGCAGAGACACAGGTGATCTATCTTTACCACATGAGGAAATAGCAAGAAGGCAGCCGTCTGTAAATGAGGAAGAGAGCACTCGTGAAGAACCTGGACATGATGACCAGATCTCAGGGTTTCAACCATTAGAACTATAAGAAGTCAATGCATGTTGTTAAAGCCACCCAGTCTATGGTGTTTTGTTAGAGTAATCTGAATTGAACTGACTAAAGTCTACCACAGATGTCCATATCCTAAACCCTGGAACTTGTTAATATGCTATAATATATAGCAAAGTGAAATGAAGATTGCAGATTTATTAAGACTGCCAATCATCTGAAATTATCCTAAATTTTCTTTTTTTTCTTCAAACTTTAAACTTTTTATTTTGTGTTGGGATATAGCTGATTAGCAATGTTGTGGTAGTTTCAGATGAACAGTGAAGGGACTCAGCCATCCATATATATGTATCAATCCTTCCCCAAAACCCCCTCCCATCCAGGCTGGCACAGAACACTGAGTAGAGTTCCATGTGCTATACAATAGGTCTTTGTTGGTGATCCAATTTAAACATAGCAGTGTGAACCTAACCTTCCCGAACTCCCTAACTATCCCTCCCCACTGGCAACCATACGTTTTGTAAGTCTGTGAGTCTCTTTCTGTTTTGTAAGTTAGTTCATATGTATCATTTCTTCTTAGATTTCATATATAAGGTATATCACACAACATTTCTCCTTCTTTGTACGACTTACTTCACTCAGTATGACACTCTCTAGGTCCACACACATTGCCAAAAATGGTATTATTTCATTCTTTTTAATGGCTAGATGAGTCATAGTCTATTGTATATATGTATCTGTTTTATCTTAATTTTTCTAAGTGGGTCCAATGCAATGACAAAGGTCTTTAAAAGAAGAGGGAAGCATAAAATGGGTCTGTTTCTGTGTAAGGTCTTTCTCTAACTACAATGAGTGGGGCTACTCTCTAGTTGTGGTGTGTGGGCTTCTCATTGCAGTGTCTCCTCTTGTTTCAGAGCATGAAGTCTAGAGTGTGCAGGCTTCACCTTAGTGATAGTGCATGGGCTCATGCAGCTGCAGCTCAGGGACTTAATTGCCTTTCAATATGTGGGAGCTTCCTGGACCGGGATTGACCCTGCTGCTGCTGTATTGGCAGGCACATTCTTAGCCACTAGACCACCAGGGAAGTCTATTGTGGATGGATATGAAGGTTGAAGAAGTAGCTAGAAGTTGGAAAAAAGCAAAGGAATAGATTTCCCCTAAGAACATCCAGAAAGAAACTCAATTTCTGACACCTTGATTTTATACAGTGAGATTTGTGTCAGAGGTCAACATACATAAGGTAAAAAAATAAATTTATGTTGTTTCAAGCAATTAAGTTATGGTAATTTGTTACAACAGCAATAGAAAACAAATACAGGTAGTCTTATTCTATTTGAGCTGGCTATCCTTTTCTGTTTTCTCCTTTCATTGCACATATATCATTGCCATGTTTTGGGGAAAGAAGAAGTTCTCAAAATGAGAATTTAGTTGATCATCTTAACTGGAGTGCTAATCATTTTCCCACTAACTTTTCTGCAGTTGTGAGATGTGTAACTTGGGTGTTACAGGAAGGCATATGTCTATATTGTTAACACATAATTTGATTATTGGGTTTTTTGCTTCTGTGTAACTAGTATTGGGTGAAAGGTCTTCCCTCCTTCCTTTAATTTTTGCTTAACCAGCTTTGCTTTGCTTTGCTTTCAGTTCAGTTCAGTCACTCAGTCATGTCCGACTGTTTGTGAACCTATGAATTGCAGCATGCCAGGACTCCCTGTCCATTATCAATGGCCGGAGTTCACCCAAACTCACGTCTATCGAGTCGGTGATGCCATCCAGCCATCTCATCCTCAGTCATCCCCTTCTCCTCCTGCCCCCAATCCCTCCCAGCATCAGGGTCTTTTCCAATGAGTCAGTTCTTCGCATGAGGTGGCCAAAGTACTGAAGTTTCAGCTTTAGCATCAGTCCTTCCAAAGAACACCGAGGACTGATCTCCAGTATGGACTGGTTGGATCTCCCTGCAGTCCAAGGGACTCTCAAGAGTCTTCTCCAACACCACAGTTCAAAAGCATCAATTCTTTGGCACTCAACTTTCTTCACAGTCCAACTCTCACATCCATACATGATCACTGGAAAAATCATAGCCTTGACTAGACGGACCTTTGTTGGCAAAGTAATGTCTCTGCTCTTGAATATGTTATCTAGGTTGGTCATAACTTTCCTTCCAAGGAGTAAGCATCTTTTAATTTCATGGCTGCAATCACCAATCTGCAGTGATTTTTGAGCTTTGCTTTTGGGCTCAAGCATTTATTTTCTGACAGCTTCTCTAGATTGTTTTTCTCTTGAGTTCACTCTGAGTAAGAAATATGAATTTAGTCACTTCTAATTGAGCAAAATATCTTTCTTGTTTAAAGTTAATTTTGTCTCCATTTACTTGTGTACAATGGAACATAAGAGATGTTTTCTAATTAAGTTAATAAGCCATCCAAGAGACCATTTAATCCATCATGGTTCACCCCAAAACTATTTTTAGTGTATCTTATATTCATATTCAGTATATATTACTTCCTTTTGAGTTCTGTTTTTTAAATTTATATTTATTCCCTTTTGACACAGGTAATAGGAACATCTCCAACAATAGTGACTGTTGTGTGTAATTCTCCTAATTGTATTTGAATGCTTCTTTTGGCATTCCTATTTTTGGCCACTTAGATTGTGGCCAAAGATTTATGAAATCTCTTTGCAAAACTGTCTCAATCTTCAAGGGCTTGTTCCCCAAATGCTCTCACTGGAGACTCAATGCATTAACAATATGACTCCATATACCTTATTGGATCAGGATCCCTCTGGATGATTCTCTTCATTTTTCTTTAGGTAATAATCTCCCAATAACCTCAGAAATGCAGATGACACCACCCTTATGGCAGAAAGTGAAAAGGAACTAAAAAGCCTCTTTGGCTTAAAGCTCAACATTCAGAAAACGAAGATCATGGCATCTGGTCTCATCACTTCACAGGAAAAAGATGGGGAAACAGTGGAAACAATGGCAGACTTTATTTTGGGGGGCTTCAAAATCACTGCAGATGGTGACTGCAACCATGAAATTAAAAGACGCTTACTCCTTGGAAGGAAAGTTATGACCAACTTACATATCATGTTGAAAAGCAGAGACATTACTTTGCCAACAAAGGTCTGTCTAGTCAGGGCTATGGTTTTTCCAGTGGTCATGTATGGATGTGAACATTGGACTGTGAAGAAAGCTGAGGGCCGAAGAACAGATGCTTTTGAACTGTGGTGTTGGAGAAGACTCTTGAGAGTCCCTTGGACTGCAGGGAGATGCAACTAGCCCATTCTAAAGGAGATCAGCCCTGGGTGTTTTTTTGAAGGAATGATGCTAAAGCTGAAACTCCAGTACTTTGGCCACCTCATGTGAAGAGTTGACTCATTGGAAAAGACTCTGATGCTGGGAGGGATTGGGGGCAGGAGGAGAAGGGGACTACAGAGGATGAGATGGCTGGATGGTATCACTGACTTGATGGAGGTGAGTCTGAGTGAACTCCGGGAGTTGGTGATGGACAGGGAGGCCTGGCATNTATTTTGCACATAGTAGCGTATACATGTCCTTATTCTGAGGGCAGTGGGGCATCCGTGAAGGGCTTTAAGCTGGCGAGTGACAGGATTGTGGGCTGAAGGTCTTCTCCATCAAGTGCCCAGGCTGCTGTGCATGGGGTAGGGTTGGGAGGGATGAGACAGGAGGCAGAACAGAGCTGAGGTCTGAGCTCAGCTTGATGCAGGGGGATTCAGAGAAGCAACAGATTCAGCCCGCCTCAGGCGGGTGAGTCCATCTCTTACCTGGGACCCTCCCGAGTCTGAGAGTCCAGAGTCAGGGACGAGGAGAGGAGCTGAATGCCCTGGGAACCCCAGTGCTCCAAAATGCCCGTGTCCAAGCACAGGGCCCCGGGCTACCACGGGGACCGTGGCTTTTGTCCTGCTTCATCAGAGAAGCGCTTTGCTGGAAGCAAGAAGTGAAGGCTGGGGCCATGCCTCAGTCACGTTTGATGTCCATTGATTATGTCCATGACCCTAACACCCCCGTGCCCCTGGTGTGCTGTGTGACCTCTCCCTGGGGCTGACTCTGAGCGCCTGTGGATGGGGGTCACCTTACCTTGGCATCCTGGGTGCTCAGCCTGGGGCTGCGCACGTGATAGACACAAACAACTGTGGCGGGTGCTTGGCACCCATGGCTTAGGTGTGTGTGTGTGTCTGTGAGTTTCCATGAAAAGAAACAGCTGTCTGGCAGAACCCACTTAGGCAAAGCAAGATGCTGCCCTAGCATCCCAGGCACTGAGATCTACCTGCCAATGGGCTGGACCATGTGCTGGTGGTTTGGCCCAAGGATGAGGCAGCTGGTGCTCCAGGCTGTGTTGGCATCCAGGTGTCTATGATGTTGGCATGGCGTGAAGGCTGGGGTGGTTTGCGAGTCTAAGACTTGGAAGTAGCAGAGGAAGGAAAAGAAGAGACCTCTTGAATGGGCCAGCCCTGTTCTAGGTGTTTTAACATCCATAAAAGCACATAATTCTTATTCAGCTCAGTCTGGGGGAATAACAAGCCCAGTGGGGAGAAAGATCTGCAGAGGAAGAGTGACTAGTTCAGGGTCACCATGGTGGCAAGGAGAGGCATAAGGAATGTGAGCAGGTGCAAGGCTTCACCTGGAAGGCCTTGTAACTTTTATATTGGAGTGTAGTTGATTTACAATGTTGTGTGAGTTTCAGGTGTGTAGCAAAGTGATTCAGTTATACATGTATTTATCCTTTTTCAGGTTCTTTTCTCATAAAGCTTATTGTAGAACATTGGGTGGAGTTCCTTGAGCTATACAGTAGGTCCCTGTTGATTATCTATTTTATATATAGTAGTATATATATGTTAATCCCAAACTAGAGGAGTGTTACTGAAATAAAACATGTTCTAGAAGAGGAAACAGATGTTGGCGGTGGGGGTGGCATCTGAAAATCATATAAGAAGAGGCCCAGGAAGGATGCAAAGCAGAAGTCCCCCATCTTTTTGGCACCAGGGGCCAGTTTTTATGGAAGACAGTTTTTCCACAGACCGGGGTGGGAATGGTTTCGGGATGATTCAAGCACATTTACTGTGTACTTTATTATTATTACATCAGTTTCTGGGGACCGCTGATGTAAGGGATTGAGAAGGCTTACCGAGAGTACACCAACATCCAAATGAAAGCCACTTGGAAGTGTGTCAGGCTTTCTGTCTGTTCCCAGAGAGAGAAGCTGACTCGGAAGGGGAGAAATGACAGGGAGGTAGCACTGCTTCAGCATAAGAGAAATCTTTCCAACCACAAAGGCCTCAACCGCAAAGTGATTCCTTTGTAAAGTTTTGCTTTTGGATGCAGAAATGTTATTGGATAATGCATGTTTTTACAGAATAAAACAGTTAGATCACCAGCTTATGCTTGAAGTATATGTATGGTTTCTAAGTTGCATTTGAGTTATTTAGATTTGCATATTTCAACAGAAAGCATTAACACATATTAATATTCCTGCTGTAAAACCATTATTTAAGCCAGAACTATTGGCTCTGAAAGAGTCTGTGGTGTGTGCAGAACCACTCTGCTAATAGAAAGGTTAACTTGTATTTTTGAATTATTGATGATTGCTTGTTACTAATTTTTTTTTCTCAGAAAGGAGGAAATTATTAATGAAGAGATCATTGCCAATGTGTCTGACATCTATTAATGGTTTCATCTTGCTACCAGATTAAAAGAGACAGCTGGTCCATGAATTTATGCGTGGAGACAGCTCCAAATGCGCTGACAACTCTGTGGGAGGGTGGGGCCGCCAGGCAGTGGGCCTGGGGATTGGCACAGGTGGCTGGTGAGAGGTCCCCTCTCAGCTGGCATGGCCTGGTCCAAGGGCTGTCAAAGGCTTTGCTGCAGAGGGACCAGGCAGCGGATGGGCTATCACTCCCCTGACATCTTTTCAACTCTTCTGCTGCCCTGGGAGCCCACTGACACCTTTTTTTGCCAGTCACTTATTGGCATTTTCTCCATGGCTGTTTTAGATCTGCGAGTTTTCAACATGAGCTTGCATCTTCTGAACATGCTCACCTGGGAACATCACCTGGGAGACTGGTGAAAACACATTCTCTAGCATTTCTAATTCAGTAGGTATAGGGTAGGGCCCAAGAATTTGCATTCCTAACACATTCCCAGGTGATACTGATGCCACCAGTCCAAGGACCACATTTTGAGAACCAGTTTTTACCAGTGATTGTCAGCTTGCACTGTGACACTGCTCTGGAGAAGGAGCTGGCAACTTCTTCTGTAAAGGGCAAGGAGAGTAAATATTTTCAGTGAAATGGGCCAGATAGTCTCTGTCACAGTTGCTCAATTCTGCCTCTGCAGTGCCGAGAGCAGCCAAGGGCAACTGTAAACAAATATGCTGGACCGTGTTTCAATAAAACTTTATTTATAAAAACAGGAGGTGGGCTAGATTCTGGCTTATGTGAATAATGTTTTTATGGCAGAAATATTAATAAACACTAGTGCTGTTGTTACTGAACCAAATTTGGGTCTGCTTTGCCACATGCAGGCGAGCCAATCTACTTACACTGGGTTCTGGTGAAGGAAAGTGCAGTGTTTACTGCAGGGAACCATGCAAGGAGTCCAGGGCCTGTCTCTTATACACATCTAGATGTGTATAAGAGACAGTTCCTTCCAAAGAAATCCCAGGGTTGATCTCCTTCAGAATGGACTGGTTGGATCTCCTTGCAGTCCAAGGGACTCTCAAGAGTCTTCTCCAATATCACAGTTTAAAAGCATCATACCTTTGGCGCTCAGCCTTCTTCACAGTCCAACTTTCACATCCATACATGACCACAGGAAAAACCATAGCCTTGACTCTTGGCTTTAGTAATACTTAAAACATCTTTTGAAACTTTCTCATCAAAAGCAACTAGATGGACTCATTTCTTTTTCTCTTTCTGCTCAGTTTTCCAAGTTCTCAAACACTGTCTGAAGGGTTTGCACTCTTCTTCCACTTTAACAAACTTGTTTTAGTTTATAACTCTTTTTTACTGTTTCACACATCTCCTGTTTTGAAGGTAAAACTAAAGAAGCATATCTTAAAAGAAAATTCAATTATTCTTTGATTTCTTAAGAAAAACTGCTTTATGGAAGGAGATTTTACCAGGCACATATGTTTCAAATTCTTTTAGAGCCTTTGGTTATAAAAACTTCAAGAAGTTTTTTTTTTTTTTTTCCCTACTGTATTCAAGAAGTTGGCTTGTTCTTTTCATAATTAGGACCTCTGTTCTGTTTGCCTGTTTTCTTTTTTACATTCTACGGTAGTAAGCAGTAGTCACAGTATAAGTCTCTGAAATCTAAGGCCAAATTTAGGGCTTACCTGATTAATACTTTCAGAGGCAACTGAGATCCATGTGGTAGATGGCAAATATGTAGTCATGGACTAGCTATATGAATCTCACAGTTTAGTTTGCACACTTTAGTTTCTTTACTCAGCCACGAATAGGGTAAAAAGCAGCAGAGGAAACTGCAGATTTAGACAATGAAGCTAATACCTCTTACTCATAATACTTTTTATTTAGAGGCATTTTTACAAGTGAATGTGAAAGTGTTAGTCACTCAGTCATGTTTAAATCTGTTTAAAAAAAAGAAACAGATTTAATGTAAGTAAAGGAGAGGCAGTTTGTGGTCAGAGTATTCAATATTTCTGATTTCAGAGATGGGATCATGTTTTGGTGGTAAATTCTATATTATGATCCTATTTACAGTTTATTGATATCAGTTACAGAGAATTATTAGGATTAAGAAGCTAAATAATTTTGAGATTTTTTGCTGTAAAAGGAATACAAATATATATATATATACATACACATACATGTATAGGAATATATACATATATGCAAATATATGCCTGTCATTTATGATAATGGAAAGAATTAATGTGAGGCAGAAAACTTCAAGCTCATCACACAATTTCTCAGTGATTGAACTGATAGACTGAGAATTGGTGAGTCAGCAGTAGTGAAGAGTACCATGGCATGTGTGGTACTAGAAATTATGATCCATGATACTGGGAATAGAGATCATCAAGGAAGTAGAAATTTTAACATGAAGTCAAAAAGTAAAAGTGTAAAGATAGCAAGAAACACTGAAACAAGAGAATATGATAGACGATCTTGGAAGAATAAGCAGTCAGTAGATTAGTGAATTTCTGGGAAAAAGTTTTCCTCAGTGCAAGACTAGACAGCAGATAAAAATCTTAACATTTTTTCAGATAAAGCTCTGAAGATGCTGAAATATTGTGGGAGATAAATGAAGGACTGTGGATAAATAAGCAGGATTACTTGGATTAGAAAAATTGTTATAGACAGTAACAGTTAAGAGGCATGAAAGTGTAAAAAAGAGGAGATATAATGCTGGACCATAGAAAATGTTATTAGAAATAGTTCATATCTCCAAGGAATAATTCTTGCTGGATTTATCTTAAAATATTTCGAGTAGAAACTCTGTTTGAAGCACTTCCAAGGACAATAAAACACATATGGATGCTTATCTTAAGGAATGTGTACATGAAACAATAGACTAAACGTTTCCAAGTTTGTTCTGTCCCCACACAAACATTAAACCACCAGAGACACAGACAAGCATACATATAACCACAGACAGAACCAAATGATACACAAGTACCTCAGAATAAAGAAGGCTATTTTCTCCTTATTCAACTTCTTTGACTAATTACTTCAGAATATTTAACAAAATGAGAAATATGCCTTTACTTCCAACTTTATGGTGAAGCATTTAGTTACTCGATAGCATTTTGGTTATTTAAATATAATTTACCCATACTAATTGAGAAAACAGTCCTTCTATCAACAGTCTAGGTGTACAATTACTCATTTTGGTGTTTGTGCCATTTATAATGTCAGCTGATGTCACGTTTAATTTAATTTAAAGAAGATCCAAGAGAGTCTACTTCTGCAAGCAAATAAACTGGCTTCATTGGTGTGTGTCAAAGCATGCTTCTTCTAAATGATTTTTAAAAACTGGTTCATTAACTTGTTTTTGGAAATTGCTTGCTGAATGAAGTGATATTGATGACTTAGAACTGCTCACATGGTTCATTAGCATGTCATCTGGGAAAGCTGAATTGTCTTGAATGAAATGATGTTTGTTCAACTATCCTCACAGCTCAGTATGTGAGTGTCTGGGTCTGTATGTGAAAGTATATGTATATATGTGTCTGCAAAAGTGTATATTTGCATAAACACATTGATTTTAATCTGCCATATCTTGAGACAATATTATTGCCTTTCTTCTCATTTATGATATTTTGATACAATATTTTTGGTTGACCCTAGTAATTCTAAAGGACAGTAGTGCAGTGTATGTGTGTGTGCTCAGTTGTGTCTGACTCTTTGTGACCCCATGGACGTAGCCTGCCAGGTTCCCCTGTCTATGGGATTTCCCAGGCAAGAATATTGGAGCAGGTTGTCATTTCCTACCACAGAGGATCTTCCTGACTCGGGGATAGAACCCATGTCTCTTGAGTTACCTGCACTGGCAGGCAGATTCTTTACTACTGAGCCACCTAGGAAATCCTGTAAAGGGATTCTAAAGGACAAATGAGCTATAAATAGATGCAGTTCCTGGAGTATGGAAGATAATTAAGCCAGAAATGAATGTACTTGTTTAATATTGTATTCATGTTGGGGCTCAACAGATTAATATAAGAATAAGTCTTTCATAAGAGCTTTAAGTTTATTCATAATAAGTAAAATTGAATACTATGGTCTCAATGTTAGTTCTGAACTCCCCTCCAAATTCATATGCTGAACTTCTATACCCAAGGTGATGTTATTATTAGGTGAAGCCTTTTGGAGATCAATAGACAACCATCATGGTTGGGATTAGTGCCCTTACAAAAGAGGTCCCACAGAGCCCTCTAGTCCTTCTGCCACATGAGGGCACATTGAGAAGACAACTATCCATGAAGAATTAGGCTCTCATGTAATTTGGTGCCTTGATCTGGGACAAAGGTCCATCTAGTCAAAGCTATGGATTTTCCAATAACCATGTATTAATATGAGAGTTGGACTGTAAAAGAAAGCTGAGAGCCAAAGAATTGATGCTTCTGAAGTGTGGTGTTGGAGAAGACTCTTGAGAGTCCCTTGGTCAGCAAGGAAATACAACCAGACCATTCCAAAGGAAATCTGTCTTGAATATTCATTGGAAGGATTGATGCTGAAGCTGAAACTCCAATATTTGGCCACCTGATGTGAAGAGCTGACTCATTTGAAAAGACCCTGATGCTGGGAAAANGAGTCCCTTGGTCAGCAAGGAAATACAACCAGACCATTCCAAAGGAAATCTGTCTTGAATATTCATTGGAAGGATTGATGCTGAAGCTGAAACTCCAATATTTGGCCACCTGATGTGAAGAGCTGACTCATTTGAAAAGACCCTGATGCTGGGAAAAATTGAAGGCAGGAGGAGAAGGGGATGACAGAGAATGAAATTTTTGGATGGCATCACTGACACAACTCCAAGATTTGGTGATGGACAGGGAGGCCTGGTGTGCTGCAGTCCACGGGGTTGCAAAGAGTAAGACATAACTGAGCGACTGAACTGAACTGATCTGGGACTTTCCAGATTAGAGAATTGTAAGAGGATTAACTCACAGATTAAGGAGAACTAGGAGTCCCATGATCTGCCACCCGGAGACCCAGGAAAGCCTGGGAACCAGGTGATGTAATTTCAGGCTTGGGATCCAAGGCCAGTTCAAAGACAAAAGAAGACTGAAGTCTCAGCTCAAGTAAGCAGGCAAGTAGGAAGGGGATGCATTCTTTTTTATTTTAATCAGTCCCTTAACAGATTGGATGATGCCCAGCCACACTGAGAAAGGCTGTCTACTAATTCATTGATCTAAAGACTAATGTGATCTAGAAACACCATCACAGACACAACTAGAAATGATATTTAATCATGGTCCAGTCAAATTGACACATGAAGTTAATTAGGACAGACAGATTCTGTATTTATTTTAAACTGTGGTTTTTAACATTATAAAGTACTTGCATTGGTCACCTTTAATGCCTTTTGCCTTGAGCTCTATGTTGGTATCAGATTTGCAAGCTCTGTTTTGTTTTGTTTTTTTATTTTGGGGTCTGGCAAAATCTTTATGTATTTAGTTATTTTCAGCCTATTCAAATTATGACATTTTAAACATGTCTCTTGTCCATAGTATTATTAGATTTTGTTTTAGGAACCAATTTTGAAAAATTTTTCTTTACGTAAGTAGCCATGCAGATTGGTGACTCTCAAGAAGAAAGTCAAAATATTGGAATAGAAATAATGCTTAAAAGAATAATTCAAGGAAAATTTTCAGAAATAAAAGACAATGTGAATGTCCACTTTGGAAGTGCCTACTGGTTATCAGGGGAAACTGACCAATAACAAACAACCATTAAGATATATTCTAGTAAAAAATACAATACTATAAAGTCAAAGAAAAAGTCCACAGCACCTCAGGCAAAGAGATAAAATAGATCAAAATCATAAAAGCATCAGAATGGCATCAAATTTCTCTATAAAGGAAAACATGCAATGAAAGGCAATGTGGGGCAGAATTTTCAAGAAATTTAAGGAATTAAAATGAAAACTAACATCAGTTAAAGACAGTGCAGACTAAGCTGTCCCAATTTCATGGGCATAAGAAAACAAGTTTGAATGTGTCACATGTAGGGAGCACTTTACAAATGCTTCTAAGGAATCCTGTAAAGGATGAGCTTAAATTGTCTTCCTTTCAACCAGTTTTTCTTTGGATTGTTTTATTTCTTTATCTCATTTTTATTTTCAAATGTCTGATTTCCTTTTCTTCTTCCAAGTCATTTATTAAGTCTTCATTTGAATCTACTCTCCCTTGGGAACCATGTAATTTAGTCTTTATTTATTATATGATTTTTACTTTTTTTCATTTTACTTTCCTAAATCCATTCAATTCTCATTATATTATTTTAATTGTTTCTATGTTTTGCTCATTTTTTTCAACTTTTGTATTCCTAATTTGGGTTCTTTTTTCATATTCTCAAAAATTTTTGAAATTTTCAAAATCTTATTTGAGCAAGTCATTTTTTCTCAGAATTTTCAGTTACAGTTATTTTCACCTCTGTTGATGGCATTTTGATAAGACTTCATCAACAGAAAAGCTTACATATTTTCTTTTTTTCAGTAATTTTTGCTAAAATATATGGTCTGATTTTTTTCTAATCTTGTTCATTTTTAGGCCAAGATATCTGGTTTAGGTGTGCTCATTTCTGTTAGCACCATGCTCTTTTCTGCAGGTTCTTTCTCCAAAGTGTTGCTAATTGTGGGAGAAGTATGAGAAAGGGTTGATATGTCTGGTTTCTCTCTCATTTCTCAGGGTATTTAATTTCCCCTTCTGATATGCTTTTTAACCTTCATAACCTCATCTCTAAGAACTTACTTTTTTTTTTTCCTGCATCTCATTCTTTTCCAGAACTATGCTTCTCTGAGGCTGCCACTTTCAGTCCTGCACACTTCCATACTTTCCTTTAACCAGTTCTTGAACCACAAGTCCTAATCTGCATTTAGTAATTTACCATCTCACTTTGTGGCAATTTTGTCTGTGCTTTCCATAAGTCCTTTCTTTTAGTATTATTTCATTGAGTTTTTTTTTTTTTTAACTCCTTTTCCTTGTTCCCTTACTCACAGCTCTATAATGAAGGGAAGGCAAGGGTATGCAGGACATGCTGGGATTTATTTTGTCCTATATTTACAATTAATTTGAAGATTATCATGTTTTCTCTCTTATGCTGTTGGTGAGAATGTAAATTGGTGCAGCCACTATTTGGAAAAGTACAGAGTTTCCTTAAAAAACTAAAAATAGAGCTACTATTGTGGTTGTTCAGTCACTAAGTCATGTCCGACTCCTTGTGACCCCATGAACTGCAACATACCAGGCTTCCCTATTCTTCACTATCTCTTATAGTTTTGCTCAAACTCATATCCATTGAGTCAGTGAAGCCATCCCACCATCTCATCCTTTGTCACCCTCTTCTCTTCCTGCCCTTAATCTTTCCTAGCATCAGGGTCTTTGCCAATGAATTGGTTCTTCACATCAGATGACCAAAGCATTGGAGCTTCAGCTCCAGCATCAGTCCTTCCAATGAGTATTCAGGGTTGCTTTTCTTTAGGATTGACTGGTTTGATTTCCTTGCTGTCCAAGGCTCTCTCAAGAGTCTTCTCTCTCAAGAGTCTTCTTCAGCACCATAGTTCAAATGCAACAATTCTTTGGTGCTCAGCCTTCCTTATGGTTCAACTGTCACAGCTAACATATGACCCTGCTATCCCACTCCTGGGCATATACCCAGATAAAAACATTATCCAAAGGAATATATGTATTGCACTGCTCATTGCAGTACTGTTTATAATAACAGTAATCTGCCTGCAGTGTAGGAGACCTGGGTTCTATCTCTGGATTGGGAAGATCCTCTGGAGAAGGGAAAGGCTACCCACTCCAGTATTCTGGCCTGGAGAATTCCATGAACTGTATACAACATGAAGTCACAAAGAGATGGGCATGACTGAGCAACTTTCACTTCACTTACAATAGCCAAGACATGGAAGCAACCTAAATGTCCATCAACAGAGGAATGGATACAGAAGAGATGTTCAGTTCAGTTCAGTTCAGTCGCTCAGTCGGGTCCGACTCTTTGCGACCCCATGAATCGCAGCACGCCAGGCCTCCCTGTCCATCACCATCTCCCGGAGTTCACTCAGACTCACGTCCATCGAGTCCGTGATGCCATCCAGCCATCTCATCCTCGGTCGTCCCCCTCGCCTCCTGCCCCCAATCCCTCCCAGCATCAGAGTCTTTTCCAATGAGTCAACTCTTCTCATGAGGTGGCCAAAGTACTGGAGTTTCAGCTTTAGCATCATTCCTTCCAAAGAAATCCCAGGACTGATCTCCTTCAGAATGGACTGGTTGGATCTCCTTGCAGTCCAAGGGACTCTCAAGAGTCTTCTCCAACACCACAGTTCAAAAGCATCAATTCTTCGGCGCTCAGCTTTCTTCACAGTCCAACTTTCACATCCATAC
>SJYX01014283.1:0-13963 GCA_006410675.1 Oreotragus oreotragus
AGACATAACTGAGTGACTAACCTTTTCACCTTTCATTGAGCTTATCAGTCATGTACTTTTAGATTCATAAACCGGTAAGTGGAATATTTGTTGAGCTCCTAATGTCTGTCTGTAGGATTGTGTTGGGCACTGTGTTCTCTCTTCCTTTCACCCTTTGTTAGCATCACTCCTGTGGAGAGAGAGAACCTGTTTTGACAGCACAGTGAGTGAGGGGTAGCCAGGCTCTGGAGTCCACCCTGAGCAGGGAAAGTGAGGCCAGTCAGGCTGATGCCGAGGTTCACTCACTTTGATTGGCAGACTCTAGCAGTTCTCAGTGCACGACAGCTTTCTGATCCATACCTAAATTTCCAAAGGTAACTGCACAGCTGATGGCAGAAGGCCCCTACTCCAGTGCTAGAGTGGACTCTCCTTGGTTCAGGCATCTGACTGCCACACAGAAGCGGCAGCTTGTAAGCAGCTAGAAGAGCTTGCTTTTTGACTTCGGTGAGCTTGAGTCCATGGGAGGCAGGGTCAAGTCTGAATTCGTGGAGAATTATATGCTCGCTTCACACTAACTGTAATACTTATTTTCTCAGCTATAAAGCTGTAAGGATGGCAATACACATGTTAGTATTTGAGGAGCACTTGTTTGCATAATTAATTTGTTAATGACATCAATATGTGTGACAGTCTTGCCTATATCCAGATGGAAGTCCCAGTAATAAAGTTAAAGAAGTAAAAACATTTTGATTTTCAGAGGTGGTGAAATTATGAGCAAATTTTTCCTTTCCTATAATGTCATTATAATGTTTTTGTTTATGTAATCAACGATAACAGTAAAAACAAACCAAAGCACTTTCCCCGCCAAAAAGAATAGTCTTCATTTTATGTATATTCAGACAAAAGAAAAAAACACTAAACTGGCATTTCATGCAAATTATGTGAAGACATTACTTAACTAATTTGAAATTTTAATCAGGGAATTCAGTCAGATTTGAAGGTGACATTTGCTTATTTTCATGTGTTAGAAAAATAATCTTTCATTTATAAATATGAAACTGAATTTAGATTAAGTTTTAGAGCTCATCATTTTGACAAGTGTATGTAAGAAGCTGACATTTACTGATGAAAATATTGCCTCACAACTATTTAACATATGGCCTCCAGCTACTGCACTATTTTGTTGTTATAACAAAAGGTGGCTTCTGAGTTGATGAATGAGTGTTTGAATCCCAATCTGGTCTAAACCTGGCCACTAACATACCAGAATGTGTTTGGTTTGTTTCTTTGTGCAAGAATATATTTACACCTAAGAACATCAACATTTTTGTTTATTTCTAATAAACCAATATTTATTGAGCTTTACCATGGGCAAGGCACTGTATATCAGAATCTATATACAGGGAGTAATCAGCTAAGCAAAGAGTTGCTTGGAATTAGGAACTCATTTTCTTAAAAAAAAATATTATATGCAGTGATCAGTTCCCAAGATTGTCCAAAAAAGGAAATTTAACTAGGTGTCAGCTGAGACCTGTATTGCTGCAAATATGAGCCTGATTCCTGGTTTCTGGGAGCAGAGACTCTTAGTGAAGCTGAGCAAGGAGAGCAGAGACAGGGAAGACAAAAAGAGGAACTGAGAGAGGGAGGAAGGATGAAGGAGATGGAGGAGGGGGAGGACAGGGAAAGGGGAGGAGGCAGAAGAGGAAAGAATAGAAGGAGAAGAGAGCTGGCGAGGAGGTGAAGAAGGGTAGAGTGTTCCATCGCTCTTTTCTACCCCAGGACTGCCTTCCCGGCCCTTCCCTGGCAGCATTTCCTGTATGTCTGCACACCTTCCACATAGTCCTGTCTGTCCCAGGCTCCCCAGGGTTTCCAGGCTGCTCTAAGAGTCCCGAAGAGGCCACGCCCAGAGGCCCTCAAGTTACCAATTTACTGAATGATCCTTGAATTCACTGTCGATCCCACTTAGATCTTAAGAGGAAAGCCATCTGATCAAACCATTTGTAAGACAAGAATGACTAATAATCCTGTATCTGTAAGAGTTGTGTAGATTGTTAAAATAGAAGCAGAGGAATCTCTAATTGGTAAAATTGTGATCACCACAAGGGAAAGTGGGGCATTCTGACCTTTTGGAATTAGGGGCTGAGAGCCTTAGTCAGGGCACGACCCTATAGACAAGCTAGTCTTGCCTGGTATCCTGCTGGGAACCTTCCTTGGCGGCTCCTGTGGGCTGGCCTTGCTCTTCATTCTCTTCTCTTTTACCCATTTCTCAGGCACAGACTCTCCAAAAGCTTCACGGCAGAAGGGGTCACCTGTACACATTTATTTTCGTTAAGCTGGTTGATAATGAGTTGGTAAGGACCCATATATGTTTGTGTTCTACATTATTGGCCCCAAAGTGAAGGTGAGGGGATTGAGGCACTTGGGGACTAAAGCTGTATTCTATTTTGCACAAGGAGAATGCACATGTGATTTTTATAGTATAGGCCTGCACTGTCCACTCTGGCGGCCACTCACCACGTGTGGCTGTTGAGTACTTGAAATGGGGCTGGTTCAATCGAGGAACTGCGTTTTTAATTTTATATACTCTTTATTTATCCATCTATTTTTAAAAATTTATTGAACACTCAATGTAAATTTAAAACCTGGTATTCTGTTTAGTATTGGAAAATGAACTGTATGTTTGGAACAACTTAGGTATGTGAATCTACTTTTTAAAGTGTAAATATATAAAATCTAAATATAGATAAAGTATATCCAATGAAAATTTAGTGTTCGAAGGCCAGGCAACCTCTGCCCCAACTGATGACCCCTCTAAAAGGCCATTTTATCTTCTAAGCTTCCCAGTGGAGCTGCTGAAACCTTCTCTGATGTGGTATCCAGTCTGTGGGCTCCTTGGGCCCAATCCTGCATCCTCTTTTCCCTTCCAAAAGTGTTGTTTCCAAGAATTTTCCAAAGGAAAGCTTCTGCCCACCAATACCAGTCTCAGAATCTGCTTCCTGGAAACCCAATCTGCTGTGATGAATTTATTTTAAAATAACATAATAAACACCTGGGGCCCCTGAGACCTCAAACATCTGGGGTCTTAAATCGCTCCCTCTTCAGTTTAGTCCGTCANAAAGCTTCTGCCCACCAATACCAGTCTCAGAATCTGCTTCCTGGAAACCCAATCTGCTGTGATGAATTTATTTTAAAATAACATAATAAACACCTGGGGCCCCTGAGACCTCAAACATCTGGGGTCTTAAATCGCTCCCTCTTCAGTTTAGTCCGTCAGCAACCTCGTGAGTGTTCACTATGTGAATGGCTCTTAACTGAGGGCTGTGAGTAGATCTGGAGGAAAGGATGGTCAGGGCAAGGCTGGACCAGAGGAACTCTAGGGTCTTTTCCTGAGTCTCTACACATATATTTATATCCACAAAGGGGACTCTTGCCTCTAATGCTCAGGAATGGGACTTGCAACTGAAAATGGTAAAAGTCATACTTGGGGGTGACTGTGGCTGTGGGAGGGAGTGAAAGATGCTAGGCAAGAACTGAAAACTGAACATCAGTCAGAGAGCTCTGGCATCAGATGGAAACAGCTGGAGCTGCAGCCTCACCTGGGCTCACCATGATGGACACTGGGGAAGAGAAAACCTCCTAGAGGGCAGAGGTTTGAATGGTGCATCTTACTGCCCGTGTGCATGGAAAGAGAGTGACCTGGGGAAAGAGAGTATACTGCTTCATGCATTGCATGTGGCGGTTTGGATCTGAAAGGAGTAACACTAGAGGACAGGAGAGTGGGAGGGTTGGAGAAGAGTTACGAACATTGACTTTTCCAAACTAAGAAAGTGGGAGAATAGTCGTGTTCCATGAGGCTGCTCACTAGAGACTCCTTGCTGGAATAGGGGATCTTAATAATCAGGTGAACACTTTCATTGACAAAGGCTGAGCTGCTGAGGGCTGCTTCTCAGTGAGTACTCTGGCTTTACAATATGAGACTCCAGTATGTGCTCAGAGAGGGTCAGCCAGGTGCCGTGGGGGAGGTTGATTGCATTAGATTCTTTCTATCATATGGAGGGAGGGTGGTGCGTTGTCCTCACTGGAATAGATTCTTAAATTTAGATTTATTTTTATTACCTGTAATATGTCTACTACCATTACTAGCTGAGAAGAATAAGCACATGGCCTTGGGCAGAAATAAAGACTGTAATTTTCACCCCATTTTTATTATGGTGGTAGTCGTTTAGTCACTAAGTCATGTCCGACTCTTGCAATTCCATGGACAGAGGAGCTTGGCAGGCTACAGTCCATGAGATTCTCCAGGCAAGAATACTAGAGTGGGTTGCCATTTCCTTCTCCAGAGGACCTTCCCAACCCAGGAATCAAACCCGGGTCTCCTGCATTGGAGACAGATTCTTTACAAACTGAGCTAAAATATTTTCACTTCTCTCTTTATTTCACTGTTATGCATAGAATATTTAGCCCAAAAGTTGTATAAATTAATAGGAGATTTTGTTAGAGCCAGAGGAAAAATGGGCATCACCTAGAAAGTCTTATACTGTTACTGGATGTACCAACTCATGAGGCTTTCATTTTATTAAGAGGATGAGTGTGAAGACAGTTGCATATGGTTCAGTTCACTCACTCAGTCGTGTCTGACTCTTTGCGACCCCATGAATCACAGCACGCCAGGCCTCCCTGTCCATCACCAGCTCCCGGAGTTCACTCAGACTCATGTCTATCGAGTCAGTGATGCCATCCAGCCATCTCATCCTCTGTCATCCCTTTCTCCTCCTGCCCCCAATCCCTCCCAGCATCAGGGTCTTTTCCAGTGAGTCAACTCTTCGCATGAGATGGCCAAAGTACTGGAGTTTCAGCTTTAGCATAGTTATGCCCTTTTAAATGTTTGTTTTAGAACTGTTACTATGGGAAGAGGTGTATGTAAAGATGGTGAAGAGTCAGGGGTAACTGTAGCTGACATTTATAATTTTGGCGTCTGACCATCCTCTGAAGCTTGAGGAATCTGCTTTTGCATGAGTCTTGGTGGGAGGCATGGTTCCAGTTTCCACAATTTTTCACTCTTACGTCTGAAAACTGGGAAATTGGCATGTGCCTAAACTTAGCCAATCAGATGCCCCCATCTGGGACTCTGAGTCTGCAGTGGATGGTGCAGTTTATGTTGCTGGTCAGGGAAGTGCTCAGGGCTCAATGGTAGACGGTAGTGGGCGTGATCTTGGAAGTAGCGTAATCTTGGAAGTGGCGTGTGGGCCCCAGTAACAGTGGCAGCTCTCCTGGAATCAGATGGCTTCTGTGGCATGATGTTGACTGTTTTTGTTTTTTGGCCTCCCATTGTTTCTGCCTGTTTTTCTGAGCCTCTTTCTTCAGTCATTCCTTTAGTAGGTAGTTAACTCAACATCCTTCCAATGCATTTCTAGTCCATGTCAGTTACCACGTTACCATTTTTTTTGTTGTTGTTGAACCAAGGGCCTCTTTTCTTTTCTCAGGACGCATTTACAGTTTCACTGTTGTCCTTTTCATTCCAAAGTGTCACAGCGATGTGATTTATCAGAGGACTCTTAAAAATGGACTGTTTCAAACTTTGTGAGACTTTTCAACCTACTACTTGTATTCTTCAGCTTTGGAAAATTCTCTTATCTCACTGATAATCTCCATCCTTTCATTTCCTCTTTTTTTCTCTTTCTGGGAAGCCTATTAGTTGAATTACTGCTCGGTACATCTTCTCTTTTCTCTTCCCCCTTTCTGCCTCTTTTGTCTTAATATTCTATATTCTGAGATATTTTCAAGAATTTAATCTTTCAATTCATTAACTTTAACAAAATTTTAGCACTCATATTTTTTTCTTAATGGTCTCTTTTCTACATTTATATTTTATGGATGCAACATTTTTTCATCTGTCTCTAGAAATATTAATTCAAGGTTTTTCCTACTTTAATTTTCTTGTTTATTTTTCTTCCAAGGTCATATGATTTTATATGGCTCAAAGTTTATAGCCAGCCATAACCCATGGCAGTGTACCCTGATCTAGTGAAAGGCCCTATAGTGTACACTTTCTCATTTGATCCTCAGTTGCTCTGGGGTCACTGAAGAGGCTAGAGTCAATGGAACTGAAAAAGTAGTCTGGAAGGCTTCACTGGGTAGGGAGCACTTGATCAAAGTGACAAGAAGACACCTCTACTACTGGTCAGAAAACTAATGGAGAGATCCTGGCTGGGATAAATCTCAGATCAGGGCTGGAAAGTGGAGACAGGTAAGTAGGGTAATAGGAATAGCAAAGTCTACTCAGTTGTTGCTGAGTCTGAGTTGGTAGTAGGGAGAGATGAACTAAGTGGGAAGCCAGTTGTGGAATTTAAAGAGCCTACAAGGTGATGTAAGAATTGATAAAGTGTAGAGAACTGATAAATTCTATAAGAAATTTGAGCTGAAGTCCTGTAACGAGGGTAAGTTTGAAGCCAGAAAATAACACTGTCAGCAGTGTCACTGACACAGGAAGGACAATGATAGATTGCACAGCCCGCCTCTCACATTTCCAGGCTAATGGAAGTGACAGCCGCGTGGATGAATGAAAGCCACAGCTTGCCCATTAGTTTCAACTTCCTTCCCCAAAGGCTTCCCACTGGAACTTGCAGAATGTGCACGTCTCCTCTTTGTCCTTTCCTTCCCAGCCTGCTGGAGGAGATCCATAGGACTGAGGAGTTAAATCCCCAGGGCCCCCACGGTGGCTGGTTGGAGACCTGTCACGCACACTGCCTCTCCTGCTCTAAGTTTTAGATGGGGTCCAGGAGGGGTGCAGGCGTTGGACCCTCCGTTTGGACTTCCCTAGGGCGGCGGTGTCTGTGCTGTGCCCCCACTGCTCTCCAACACAGATGACTCATTCAGCTAGGCTCCTGGGGCCCACCCTGGACCTGCTCTCCCAGAGCTGTGCGGAGACACTCTTCCTCACGGTCCCCCAGGGCAAACCTTGTGGGCAAATAGGGGTTTTGCCCTGCTGAACAGAGGAATTCTCTCTGTTCCATAAAGCTTACACAGTTGCTTTCTATTATTCTTTCCAGTTTTATTGAGACATAGTTAACATATAGCACTGTGTAAGTTTAGGGCTTCCTGGGTGGCTCAGATGGTAAAGAATCTGCCTGCAGTGCAGGAGACCTGGGTTTAATTCCTGGGTCGGGAAGATCTCTGGAAGAGGGCATGGTAACTCACTCCAGTATTCTCGCCCGGAGAATCCCATGGACAGAGGAGCCTGGCAGGGTGTACAGTCCAGGGGTTGTAAAAACTCACACATTACTGAGCGACACACACACACACTGTGTAAATTTAAGGTAGAACACAGTTGCTTTTCTTTATCTCTTCTAGCTCTTGTTTTGAGGACATTTTCGGAACAAATGCTTTTTCTTTCCTCTTGCTGATTTCTGGCAGCAACCAATGCCAGTCTGTTATATTCATAACACCCTCACCTGTGGGCAAGTTTACAGCTTCACCTGTGCTCAACCTCCGACTCTCTTTCACCCTCTCTATTTCTCTCTGTCTCTCTTTTTCCACCAAACGTTTGGTCCTAAATTCAACAACCCTCCAGCTTTAGGAGAGCAGCCTCAGACACACTCATCCTGTGCCCAGTGACAAGGCGTGATGCTTACTCCCTGGCAAAAAGCACAGAGGTTCCAAAGCCTCTTGGCTCCCTAAATAAAAACACTCCATTTCTGCTTTCCTCTAATCAGAGGGAGCCACTTTTATCCAGAGGCCCCTTGTCCATCAGGGAAAGCCCCAAAGTAGGTAAACAATCATTCATTTATGAAAATGAAAAATTCATGAGGGACTCCGCTGGGCTGCCAGCAGAGTTCAGGCAGGTTCTGATCTTACTTTAATTTAATTAAGCTGTGTTTATTTAATCAGCCCAGAGATCTGCATCCTCAGGCAGGAATTTGCTGCGTACCCCCGAGCTGTGTTTTTGTCTATGGGAGGACGAGGTGGACGAGGAAGCCTGTGACCTTCCCAGCATTTCTGAAAGGTTTGGAGCCAAAGAGGCGAGCTGGCTGGCAGTCTGGGTTCAGACCAGCCACCGTGGGGATGCTGTATTTAGCAGCTGTGAGTGTGTGTTTGTGTGTGTGTGTGTGTGTATGTGAGAGAGGGAAGGAGGGAGACAGAGGATATATGTGTGCACCCACACGCATAAACATTTGGAGCCCATGCTGCTCAGAGCTCCAGGAGCTCAGAGCTGGTCTGTGGATGGAGTGGCGCTGATGGCCGACCTATGTTTCCAGCCACCACAGGAGAGCTCTAGGCAAACAAGACCGTGCTCTGACTTAAGGGCCGCGTTGCTCCACAACCTCTTCTGGGTGCAGGTGAGGCGTGCTGACTCCCAGGCTCCACACCAAGACTTGCTGATCCCATGAGTTTAGGAACCACAGAGCACATCATGAGAAACGCTAGGCTGGAGGAAGCACAAGCTGGAATCAAGATTGCAGGGAGAAATATCAACCTCAGATATGCAGATGACACCACCCTTATGGCAGAAAGTGAAGAGGAGCTAAAAAGCCTCTTGATGAAAGTGAAAGAGGAGAGCAAAAAAGTTGGCTTAAAGCTCAACATTCAGAAAACGAAGATCATGGCATCTGGTCCCATCACTTCATGGCAAATAGATGGGGAAACAGTGGAAACAGTGTCAGAGTTTATTTTTTGGGGGGGCTCCAAAATCACTGCAGATGGTGACAGCAGCCATGAAATTAAAAGACGCTTACTCCTTGGAAGGAAAGTTATGACCAACCTAGACAGCATATTCGAAAGCAGAGATATTACTTTGCCAACAAAGGTCCATCTAGTCAAGGCTATGGTTTTTCCAGTGGTCATGTGTGGATGTGAGAGTTGGAATGTGAAGAAGGCTGAGCACCGAAAAACTGATGCTTTTGAACTGCAGTGTTGGAGAAGACTCTTGAGAGTCCCTTGGACTTCAAGGAGATCCACCCAGTCCATTCTAAAGGAGATCAGTCCTGGGTGTTCACTGGAAGGACTGATGCTAAAGCTGAAACTCCGGTACTTTGGCCACCTCATGCGAAGAGTTGACTCATTGGAAAAGACCCTGATGCTGGGAGGGATTGAGGGCAGGAGGAGAAGGGGACGACAGAGGATGAGATGGCTGGATGACATCACCGACTCGATGGACATGAGTTTGGGTAAACTCTGGGAGTTGGTGATGGATAGGGATGCCTGGCGTGCTGTGATTCATGGGGTCACAAAGAGTCGGACATGACTGAGCAACTGAACTGAATTGAAAGTGTTCTCAAGTGTCCTTAATCTCAGCAGTAGGTACAGTTTAAGCATGGAGGTGGGGTGGTCAGAGGACAGTAGATGAAGCCCATTCAGTGGGACCCATTATGTTGGGTTTCAGGCACAGTGGGAAGACATTTGAACACAGAGTATTTTCTAGAGCATCCTAAATCACTCCACTCAGGGACCAGCATCTCTATTGTGTGTGTAAGGGCAGAATTGAGAGCAGCTGTGGTGTGGTCTAAACCAGGATGGCTGGAGCAGATGTCTGGGTGGATGGTGTAAATCCCCTGTCTGAGTCCGCAGGCCTGAGGACCAGGAGCACCTGTGTCTGAAGACAGGAGACGATAGATAGATGTTGGCATTAGCAGACAGCAGATTTGCCCCACCCCACTGCTTCTGCCTTTTTGTTCCGTTCAGGTCCTCAATGGGTAATAAATCTCTCTTTTGAGATAACATCTATATCGTTATTGCCGATTGGTTCTGTCTCTCTGGAGCATCCCGACTAACACAGTGCCCACTTCCTGCCCCAAACTCCTCTGGGATCTCAGATGGACAGTGGCAGTGGGCAGGGTCACCCAGGCCGCATCCATTGACTAGGGAGATGAGTCCTTCCTCTTCTTCCTGCCTCATACTTCTGGATAATTGACATTGGCACAGAGGAGTAGGAGGGTAAAAGCGTGCTGGAACCTGGTTTTACTCTTCACAAAAAACACACTGCACCACACTTACTCAGCACTTTCACTGAAATTAGCTCTATAATTCCTCCCCCAAACATCGTGAAATGTACAAATGTGAAGGTATATTGCGCCCCACTTTACAGATGAGGACACTGAAGGTAGATCACCTTGGGGATCAGCCTGCGACAGAAACTGAACCCAGTATAACTCAGTATGTTTTTCTCTAGACCCCTGCCCTCCAGTGTGATGGTCACATGTGGCTATTAAGGACTTGAGATGTGGTTAGTCTGAACTGAGATGTGCTGTAAAAGACAAAGATTTAGCATAAAAACATAAAATATTAGTTAATTTTTATATTATTTTGAATAATTTTGTACACATTGAAACAATACTTTGAGCATGGTAAATGTATTGAATTATTTTCACTGGTTTATTTTCACTGTTCTAAATGTAATGTGGCTACTACAACACTTGAAGTTATACATATGGCTTGTGTCTGCATTGTGTTTTCATTGGAGAGCATTGCTCTAGGCCGATGTGTTTTCAGACTCACACTCTCAAATCACCCTAAAAACCCATGTTTTGATATTTCATCATGAAAAGGAAGAGCATGATGTGGTAACCTGGGGAGGGACCAGATGGTCTCTGATAGCCCACGTGACTTTCATTGAAGTATGATCTTGTGTCCGGGGAAGGCAATGGCACCCCACCCCAGTACTCTTGCCTGGAAAATCCAATGGATGGAGTAGCCTGGTGGGCTGCAGTCCATGCATTGGAGAAGGAAATGGCAACCCACTCCAGTGTTCTTGCCTGGAGAATCCCAGGGACGGGGTAGCCTGGTGGGCTGCCGTCTATGGGGTCACACAGAGTCGGACACGACTGAAGTGACTCAGCAGCAGCAGCAGCATGATCTTGTGTCAAAATATCTTTCCAAACTTACTTGGGGCTGCAAAGAACTGAGGAAACATTCAGATTCCTGAGTCAGAAAGCTTCCTCCTCCACGTTAAGGTCAGATGAGTAGGTGGAAGAGATGGGGGCACCCCCAGGACTGTGACATCTTTTATAACAGAGACAGACAAGCTAAAAGGGCTAGAAAGAAAGGAGAAAAGCAAACACCTGGGCAGAAAGAATCTCAGTCAGCCAGTGAAAGTAAATGAATTATTTCTACTTTCACTTATTCATTCATGGAACAAATACTGCTTATTGTCTTCAGTGTCATTATTCACCAGTCACTGTTCCAAGTTCTAAGTGATGATCAAGGATAAAAATTTCTGTCCTCTTAGAGTTTACTTTCTAGGAGCAGTACAGAACAATATACAATAAATATGATGGCTTCAGATTCTGTTAGCCAGAGTATAGGTTGGCCACTATAACAGAAAGAGCCAAATAAGAATGGTTTAAGCAAGAGAGAATTTAATTCTTTCTCATGTAACACTCTGGCAGTGAGCAGTCTAGGACAATTAGCAGCTCTGTGGCTGCTAATTGGTACCTTCTGTCTTGCTGATTTGCCATCACTCGATGTGGTCATCCACAAGGTTGGAGATGGCTCACCACTTCCTGTAGGTAACATTCAGGTAGGTGAGAAGGGGAAGAGAAAGTGAGGACACTTTCTTTCCTTTTAAGGATGTGACCTGGAGAGTGTACACATCACTAATTCACATCCCACTGGTCAGTACTTAGTCATATGACCACACCCAGAAGCACGGGAGTCTGGGAAGTGTAATTTTTATATACTGAACAACATGTACTCAGCTAAAAAGATTTTTTTAAATGGAGGAACAAGTGGACAGATGTTGAGGAAAACTAACAGTCTTAGCACAATGATAAACTGCATAATGACTATGATCACATGTTAATAGTGGGACTGCATTACTGGAAAGACCAGGCTTTGATAATTCTTAATCAAACAAAATATACTTACCAGTGATACAAAAGGAAGTTGGCACTGTCAGGACTCAGGGCAGAGAGATCAGTATCATTTTCCAGGACATACAATGGTGAGTGTTTCCAGAACAGAAATCCTCTAAGAGAATACCTAGGTGCAGATATAATATCTGGGGGGAATTACATTTAAGGAAGCCTAATGGATCCTTTCTAGATCCAAAGACCTTTCCTGTAGAAACAAAATGTAGTGATGGGATGGAAGAAAATTAGGGCAGGAGGTGTCTGGCGTCTTATTAGCAAGGGTGTCCAGAAGGGTGTCTCTAGCAAACTAATATTTGAACAGAGACCCGAAGGGCTGAAGAGTTCCTCATCAAAGGTATTTCAGGCACAGGGAACAGTGGATGCAAAGGCCCTGAAATAAGAGTAACCATGATGTATATCAGAAACAAATTATTCCAGAGTAGCTGGAATATCATGAGTAAGGAGAGAAGGAAAAAGAGAAGCTGGGGAAAAGGGATCCATCAGATATTCTTTGGTGGTTGCATCTTGGCAACTTTCCACTTATTTGCCCCAATCTAAAGCGGAAAAAAGGAAATTGCATCATCTTTCCCCAACCTCATAGTCCTTTCCTTTCCATCCATTCATTTTTCTTATCTATTTACTTGGGATAAAAGTACCTGCCCTGCCTTGCCCTCCTCCTATGGTTGTCAGGAGGATAGATGAGAGAGGAGATGTGAGGGTGGCTGATGTGTAATGCTGAGGTCTGGGTGAGGGAGGTACTGCGTTCCACACCCAGTAAGGTCTTGATATCATTTTCTATATTGTTATAGTAGCAGTCGGTTTTTCTGTCAATTTCTAGGTCTTGGCTATAAATCTCGGTTTGTGTGTGTGTGTGTTCTTGTTGTTTCTTTGTTGGCCATGCTGTGTGGCTTATGGCATCTTAGTTCCTGACCAGGAATTGAACCTGAACCCTTGGCAGTAAAAATGCAGAGTCCTAACCACCGGACTGCCAGCAAATTCCCTAGATCTCAGTTTTCATTTTGAAATATCTTTCTTTTCCCAGCATATTAATTATGGGTTTGCCTTTTTTCTTGTCAAAGCAAGTGTTTAGATGTTTCTAGGAGATTCCCTTTGTCAGAGACTGCTGTGGCATAACATGGAGAGGTATGAGTTGTACCCATGGAATTTTCAGACCTGTTGGTTGGATGAGAACTCTGCTCTCTATATCCCTTTAGAATGTATATGTGGATATAACTTTAAATAAAAATTAGTACTTTTGGAATATCTTTTCATGTCAACCTGCACATACCCCGTTTGACAAATTGGGACTCATTATTAAACTCTATGCTTTTGTTTGTCTGTGCCATTATGTTTTTTCCCAGAGAGCTTTTAGAACTTTGCTCAGCGCAGGGCTTTGGAATTATTTTTGCAAGTTCCTGAGAGATGAGGAGTTGAGAGACGAGTTCTATAATTACAATTCCATCTGAGTTTCAGTCATCTGCCTGTTTATTTGTGCCCATGGCCCTTGGGTGCCTGGGCCACTAAGACGGCCCATCTGTCCACGGGTACTGGGCTTCTCTGGCGGCCCCTAGCTTAGATTCTCCAGGCAGAGGCAAAGATAATAGCAGGAAGCTCAGGCAATTGACGCCTTCATGAACGCCTGGATAAACATAAAGAAATTGTCGTGGACTTCCTCTCTTTGGAGAACTAATACCTACTCACTAAAAAGAAAAAAAAAATCACTCAGAAATAACTAACGGAAATATTTTGGTGTGATTTGGGGGTCTTTTTTTTTTTTTCCTCTCTTTTTCTGACTGGTTTTCCATTAGCTCTCTGCCTGGTTTCCTTTCGTTCCTGAGCTAAGGGGAAGGCCAGAGCCACTTTTCCTGGAAGAATGGAATCAGGCAACCGACAAAACCTGTGGAGACACCGCGGCAGATCACGGAGGAGCCAGAGGCTCGTTAGCGTCTATTTACCACTTTGCAGAATGCTCCAGAGGAAGAACCTGAGACCATCATCTCCTGATCGGGAGTCCCCAGGGCCTCCCGGCTAAGGATGTGCATAATGAACGCAGCAGCCTGGCCGGGGAGGGGATTCCCGGGGCGACCTCATCTTTCTTCAGCGCTCCTTGGAGAGCATTCGGGGGTGTGTGGGGGTGGGGG